>KN518665.1:67396-77530 GCA_000787155.1 Scartelaos histophorus
TCTTCCAGCTGTCCAAAGAGAAACAGGATAGTTAGGGAGGGACACTGATACAGACACAAATAGATGTGTTAAAAAGCAAAAACAGCAAGTCAGCGAAAGCATGCACTTACAGCACCATTATCTGTGCCAGTAGGAGCATAGCACACATTTTTTCCAACTTTTACAAGATAAATGACAAGAATTTCAATGCACATGTAAAGAACTATGCTTCAATTATGTAGAAAACCTAACACCAAACATACTTTGTCAACCACGATATTACCACTAACATTTGCCAAGAATTGCCAACAACTCTTTCATAAACGAAACAGCACTGGATCATTTCCTCTACAGAGAAACCAAATCTTACAAAGGGAGATATGGGGGTTCTGTTCATTGAAAGAAAGCAGGACAAGCTGGCGTCTGTCTGGGAAGGCAGCACTTGCACAAGGAGCAATAGCTCTCTGATAAGGAAACTCTAGAGCTCTGATAACAATATTTCCGACTGGCTTCATCATATTGTCATCAAACATATACATTGTTCTGCGCATTTTAAAGGGCCTAAATAACACAACATTTACTTTTGGGAGCTTTTAGTCAAGTTATCTCATCAAAAACATACCTGGAGTTATGTTTTGTTTCATTCACACATATTTAAGTAAATCTTTATTATCAGTCTATCTACATCTCCAAAGTTCAAAAAGTCCTTTTTTACACAAACCTTTAAGAAACCTGTGTAGTCACATTTTGTGCAATTATCTTTTCACATTAAAGTGTTAAAATAGAGCTTTGTGTGTAGTTTTTAGGCAGCCAACTATTATATGAGTCTATCTCTGCCATGTTCTAGGAAGTTTGTGATCAATGGATATTTTGAAGTCATTAAATTCCAAAATGTAATTGACAAAACAGTACAAATCTATATGAAGAACACCTCCAAAAGTGCAGAGTCATAGTAACAGCAAACACATGTCCGCAGAGCCCTTTGGCATGGCTCTACTGCTCTGGCCTAGTTTACACACTAGTCTAATGATAAAGTGTATAATGTGCTCACAATGACAGACAGGTGTTAACAGCCGCGGGGCACAGACTAAACAAGCCACAAACATTTAGATAATGCACTTACACTTCAAGTAATAGCCTGGCAGCCTTTGCACCAGCATCCAGAGCAATGCCAAACGTGCCTAATATGGATCGTGACCATTCTTAATTACAGTAATTTCAGCAACAGTGAAATATTTACAAAATACGTTACATGCAGTTAAA
This sequence comes from Scartelaos histophorus, assembly GCA_000787155.1. Classification (NCBI taxonomy): domain Eukaryota; kingdom Metazoa; phylum Chordata; class Actinopteri; order Gobiiformes; family Gobiidae; genus Scartelaos; species Scartelaos histophorus. Next base: position 68,639 of record KN518665.1, read on the forward strand.
TTGAGTATTCCTTTTTTTGTTTCACATCCAGAGAAACCAATAGGTGAAGTGATATTTTTAGGCTGATTATATAGGGATAAGTTTCTCTATTTTCATCACCAGCTTGTTTCTATGGATATATCCTTGCTTTGCCTGAAAAGTTCCACAATATCATATGAAACAGCTCTATTTTACATTGATTAAATTACAGGTGGTTTTATAGCGCAAAAAAGGCCTTGAAAAACAGACATTCTGACTGTGAGCGGTATTACATCTCAACAGATCTGACCTGTAATTTGGTCTGGTTTGGTCGCCACGAAGAGAGAGAAAAGTATTTAATGGACCCTTGGCTGGAAAAATGACACAATGCACCTTTAAATATTCTTAGAAATGTCCCCTCCCCCAGATATCTGATACTGGACCTGAGCATCTCCTCTAGACCTCTTTTTTCTATACCTTTTCTATGCCGCCCATCCCCCTTATCCTCATGAGAAAGTTTAAGGGCTAAGCGAGGAGGACCACCGCAGCGAGACCAGGCGTCAGGACCCGAGGAACTGTCAAACACAGGGCGAAGTGTCTGTCAGGGCGCAAAAGCCTGTGTAAGCCTCTGAGGCATTCCACTCCCCCCACTGGCACCCTGTGTTTACAACCATTTTGTTTGGCCTGAAAAGGTGATGTGGGTGAAAAGAAGAAAGAGGGACTTGGAGCAGGGGGAGTGGGTGTGTCAGGGGGGGAAAACATCTGTGTGAGATGATGCATGTATGTATGTATGTGTGTGTATTTGTGCGTGTGAGCGTGCGTGTCGAGCGTGGCCTAAAGTGTGCAAAAATGTGAGAATGGTTAGACTCTGGAGGCATCTGGGGGCCACTCTGAATTCCAATTAGTCGCTCCTTTCCAAAGTGCACAAACACAAGGCGAGGTGAAAGCCGGTGTTAGATATAAGAAGAGCTGGTAAGGACGGCGGACTGGGCCTCCAACCCGAGACAGGTTTTGAAAATTTGCACTCAATTGGGGCTGTGGTGAGATATTTGAGGGTCTTGTGAGAGAAACCTGTCCAGCTGTGACTAGCATGTGTTTCAAATTAGGTATTTCACAAAGGCACACGCTGACTCACGCTCGAGTACAGAGGTGCAGATCTGCTTACAAATATATCACATTTAAGGATTTTTACACATAGCAACATGTTGTGATATGAATTCTGCAGTAATATGTTTAAGTACAGGACATGTCACAAACGATAAGCCCATTTGTGTCCCCTCAAAGCTCAGACAAAAGGTAGAGAAGGTTGTATCCAGTCGAGGCCCTTATGGCAAATGAAAAGGCCAGTTAGTGCAAATAAACAAGTGGACTGTAAAATAACTATGTGTAAATGAAAGATCTGGTATTGATAAGAAGCCTAAAATGTTGAAGGTCAAAATGTAGAGGGGGCTGTGAGCTACCACAGTGTCTGCTATAAATCAGTTCTAAACTTTACAAATAAAGCAGATTTATGTTGTGGTATTTTGCAACAAACTAAGTTGTGTGGGCTACTGACTATAAGAGAAGCAGAGATGACATGCAACTTTAAGAATTACACACACGTTAGTAATTAGTTATAATGTTGTATCAAGGCAAGTTTACATATTTCAGTGTGTATTTGGTGTCAATGACATGACACATTTCAGCTTTCTTGAATAGATATTTCCACCATAATATTCAGACAAATATTGTCTGAGAGGGTCCAGTGTTTTCATGTTTTCAAATATCAGTATCATATTGGTCAGAATTTAGATTAATTTAGATTAACATCCCAATCATGTTAAATTAAACACTAAAAATACTTAATGTAAATGTCAAACACAGATTTATTCAGACCTGACATTGTAAATAGTTGAAAAAGTTCAATAGAAACAAAATTCAATAGAAACAGAAATTTAAAATTTGCCTGCCGAAAATCTGTCATTGACCCACAGTCATATATTTTTAAAAGTTTTATTAATGCTTGTTGTTTTATAACTTTTTTTTCCACACAACTTTCTCAGCTGGTGTTTAGTGTAGTTATATGTTTTACTACAGGTAAAACAAACACACAAGCAGCACCTTTGTTGTGAGCTTAAAGTATAATCTACTGTACTACTACTGTAGTATGATAACTTTTGCTATGTAGCATCAGTTGAAAACTATTCCACTGGACAACTTAGAAGATAGCGCCCTGTAATTGCCAGGAAACTGTAACAGAGAGCACCTAATCTCTGAACCCAAGCCATACATCACTGCATGAATGAGAAGGTACAGGTTTAAAAGGCCTCTGCTCTTTCATTTTAACACAGTCATTTCCAATAGACATCACCTTTAACATTGTACACGCTTTTTTCTCAAGGCTCTGGGTTCAAGGTTCACCTCCTGAAGGTGCCCTGATGCAAGACCCCTGGTCATACTGTTCATACTGGTACCTTCCTGGTCATACTACTATCCCAGATCATGATTTTAATCTATGAAATCCAAACATGTGCGTCTGTCAATGTAAGGGACCACACATGGCATCAAAGGTCTCATCTGCATCCATTTTAGATATTTATATAATGATAATATAGAGAACAGCAATAAAACTCACTTTATGGTGAAGCCCTAAGGTAGACCTATGAAATGGAAATAGGAAAAATGACAGTTGTTATTACAGAATGATTTACACTGACTTTTGACAAGGCAGGCATTCTTCCATGTTCTTTTTTCCTCTTTAGTTTACATAATGGGGGAAGAGAGTTGACAGAAGCACGGGTGTGAAAGGAGTGCAAAGGAGGCAACATGATGCAACCATGACCCCAGCCAACCTCCCTCTTTCCTGTACATGCTCATTGCTCACTCAGTTTTTTCCTACACCTTCTGTGTACTCAACACTTTTGAATAGAGCATGAAGGTTGTCATTACAATGAATTAGTAGCTTTGGCTTTGGAAGCTGTTCCATTCACACTATTTGAACATGCTGATTTTTCACAACTGCTCTTTACTAGGAAAAAGATCTCTAGAAAGAAAAAAGTGCATGTCTTGGAATGCCACATACCATCTTATTTAGTAGATTTTATCAAAATAGAGACCAGCAAAGAGCTTATCAAATACTATTAAATTATTGGATATTTTTTAAGGATATTGTGCGTTTTTATGAATATTTAAATAACTAAGCCACAGGTCATTTAGACAAGGTCAAAGTTTGAGCATCCCTAACCTAGAACTATAGTTAGTGAAACAATAGAACAGGTCAATAGAACAGGTCTGTCCTTGGAGTCCCCCCCAACATTAGTTTATCTCCACACTCGACTCCTCCCTGCCTTCATTTTTCATGACCTCACTGTCTCACTCTAATTGGCCGAAACCAGAGCAGGTCTTCTTTCTGTTCTTCCAAGGAATGTTGTGGAAAATCAAAAACAACTTCCCCTTTATTCAATTACACAAACCCACTCAATTAGGCTCCCATTAGGAGGGAAATATCTGGGAGTGCTTTCGTTGGTTTTACGCCTATTATGTGAATAGATGAGCGTGACAGACTTTGGTAATTACTTTTCCTTTAAAATTCAGGGGTGGGAAAAACTTAATACTCCATCAATTTAAGGTGCCCTTTTCTGGTGGCGTCCATAAATATGTTATTGCTTTACTTGACATTTCTACTGTTATGTTTTCATTTTACGTGGTGGGTTTTTATTGCTCAATTTCTGAAAAACATATATTCTTACAATGAGAGGGGTTGCAACATCACCTGGTTGGCCATGGTGGAAGATTACTCAGTACCACACTCCGTAACATTCCATGCACGCACAGCTTTGTGAAAACATTGCCAAGTTGATAAGCAGGTGGTGTAACCTGACAAGAAAAGTTATATTAACCCATATCTGAGGAACTATTCCACATGAACTTTGGATTTGGGCTGTAGACAAACTGTTATTGTCTGTGATCCATAGTATTTTACACACTAAACAGGCTTGACATGGCTCTTTGCACTTCTTGCAAATATGAATACTTATACAAGCTTTTGCAAACAAAACCCAACACCAAAGTCATTCACATTCATGTCCCGCACACACAAAGGGACACACAGGCGAGACCTTTTGAAGCGGAACCATCAGAAAGGGGGGACCTCGGGAGGATGAGGAAGAGAGAGAGAGGAGGGAGGGCGGTGGCGGTATTTATAGGCAACAAGTGATAGGATGCCCTGGTTAGAGCACGGACCACTGAGCCGGATGACAGACACGCCGCCGAGAGGTCATGTGACTGTATTACTCACTCTGGCGCCCAGTGAGAGGCCAATCACCGCAGGGAGGGAAAGGGCTGGGGCAGCTTGAACCCTGACGTACTATTTCTTTGTTCCAATTAATTGTACATAAACTATTTGATTCACTCTTCGTTTAAAGACATTAGTCAATGATCTCAGTTTGATTCATGCACTCATTACTTTAACAGGCTTGTGAATAATATCAGCCAGTCTGCGTATTCTTATTGTTTTACTATGGAACTCAAAGCATGTGTTTGTGTATGTAAATATTCAGTGTGCACAGTTCTGTTTTGCACCCCCTAAGCCCCATAGTTGCTATTATTATGCATTATCCAATATGCATATCCATTATCCATTGCATATTATCTATTCATTATTTCACAATAATCATGAGACAATAAATATGTCATGTTGCAGACATAGATGTAGTTTGGTGCATAGAAGAGTGTATGTGGACTGGTGCCTTCACATGGGGCATATGTCTGGCTCTAGAGTTTATCTGAGGATGTTAGAAGAAAGAACACAATAAACACAAACATCCTAAATTGAAAGGACCACATAAAAGTCATCTCTTGTGTGGGCAGGTGAGTGTTGGTCGTCCCTCTCTCTTTCAAGTTCAAACAGAGCACATGAAACAGGCTCTGCCGCCTCTAACAAAGCTGCTGGTGTCGAGTGAAACTTCTCCCATACCTCACTTTGTTACTTCATTGAAATGGCAACGAAGTTACAATCTATACGGCGAGTATGTCTTCCAGATCCCAAACCGCCGTTCATGATCCCAGCAAAGACCACACATATAGAGCAATCTACCCAAGTCATGCTCCACTTCAGCTTATTAAAGCCACTTGAGGTGATTAAACTCACAGCATCTCCTCTCTGGTTCTTCACTCTGCAGGCTCCATGTTACAGTTGGATTAAGCATCGAAAAATCCAGTCTCACAACGGCAAGAGGGCAGATAGAGGAGTGGTTCCCATATTATGGCATGACTCCCTATGTTATGAATGAATATTGAGTTGATGTTCATCATAGATACATAGATAGATAGATAGATAGATAGATAGATAGATAGATAGATGTGTAAAATAGGCTCCAAAGAAGACAAGCCACAATACAGATGGGAGTAATGAAAGAAGAGTCAAGTTTTAGTATGAATACCAATAAGCAGCCTGTGGGCAAAACCTTACTCCCAGCAGCAAAGCTCTTAATAGTGCACCCTCCTCTTGCAGAATCACTCTTTTGTGAATGCACTAGTTGCCCGGCTTGGACCCTGGCTCCGTTATGTCCAGCGACCCACACACCCGCCTTTTAAAGAGGTTTGGGGTCACAAGTTCAAAACAAGGGGACTCGACTGTGAACTCTTTCAAAGCCCGAAAGCCTGCACCTTTCCCTTGTCAAGACACTATTTGTTTCTTTTCTATCCTATTTCTCCTGCTGCCCCCTCCACCTTCGCTCTTCATGCATCCTGAGCGACCTACCCGCCGTCTTAGCCCCTAATTAGCATAGCATCCCATAGCGAGGAGAACACGAAGGCTAATGGGGGTTGGGGCCCCGTAACAACACCAAGGGTAAAGCCTCAAGTTTCGAACCGGGGCCGTCACCTGACCACATTTACTTGCTTCTTCGGGCACAACACACCCCCACAGCGTAATACATTATAAATTATTCCAGCTTTTTCTCATTGTATAGACTCCAGAAAGGAACCAGCATCAAGATTCAAATCCCTTCACGGGAGGTTTTGGTGTTTGCCAACTTTGTTTGTAAGTATTGTGGAAAGGCAGGCATAATACTTCACAGTCAGATCTACATTAAGCAAACTTAGTTTTATATGTAGCACAGGATAATGAAACATGCTAAATAAGAACAAGATCAAAATCATAATTAAAACAAATCTTCAGAAACAGTCAAAACTTGTCCCAAATCTGCTATCACCAAAGCCAAAATCAGAACAATAGTCAATCTGAAACAAGCCCAACGGGCCCCAAGACCCTTTTCAAACCAGGTAAAGAACCCGCCCTGTGTTTCTAAATTATGGACCATATGGAACTTTGGTAAATTTCAAACAATCATTTTCATAAGCAGGTCTCACATGAGTGGCCTTAACAATACCTCCTCAATTCAACAATTCAAGACCACTGCACCTCGTATAAATGCTTAGCCAAAATTAGATTTAAATCCAGTGTGAGATGTCGAGGCAGCAAGCTTTAATATCAATCAATCAATCAAACTTTATTTATAAAGCGCTTTTCATACAAAAATGTAACACAAAGTGCTTTACAGCGGATTAAAAGCAATACACATTTCCATTCGCCCATCCCCACAGTTGCCAAACCATCCAGACAGTTTCACACTCACTCACACACAGACACACACACACACCCATACATATACACACACATAAAACTACACATAGTAAAATGAGAGGCTGGATACATTAATATCTTTCCCCTTTCAAACTATCATCAAAGAAAACACGAGATACAGGCGTGAGAATACATAGATACTTTATATATGGGATGTAAACTCACCATCCCATTTCCACATGCGGTCCCATCTGCCCAGGGCATGTGCTGCGTGCGACATCCTTTATGGTCCCCCTCTGCACTCGTACACCACAGTCTCTTACACTGTTTCTGAAATGACAAGTCAGCGAACGGTCACAACGCACTTTAATCACCCGCCAAACACATGCGAATCTTTAAATAGGAACCAACAGCTATTTCCTGTTGTGTCGCTATCTTCTTTCACTCCGAGTACGAGACTGACATGTTTAACACTACCTCACTGCTTTCCAGAAACAAGCCTGATACAGTTACAGTAGTCGACAATAAGGTTTTAATTTGCACGTAGACACTGACGGCTTTTACGGGGGTTTAGTTACAGTTCAGCTTACCATATATGGGCATATTTGGGATCCAGGTCCGAACATCAGCTCACACTGTCTATTGGCGTTGTAGATTTGACCGGGAAGTAGAGTGGGCAACTCGTAAATCCTCCCCACAGGTTCATCTAATAGGCATTCTCCATAGCCAGTGCTGGAACAAAAAGAGAAGTTGTAATGTTATTTGTGACATTCTTGAGTGGATACATGTTAAAGATGCACGGTGTAACTTTTTGGTTGGGGGTTTTCTTTTTTGTTTCTATGGATGCATCACTGCTCTGCCTGGAATGTAACACGGCATGACATTAAACAGCTTTTATTCAATTGCAAGTGGTTTTATAGCTTTAAAATACATATCAAAAAAGTAATATGACAGTAACTCTCTCCAGATCTGACCTGTAACTGTAACTTGGTCTCGTTTGGTCTCCAAGGAGATAAAGGATAATTTCAGGAAAATCAATTTTTGACACTCCACTAGAGATGTTACGCAATGCATCTTTGAATAAGAAGAAGGACACAACATCACCAAGAACTGAGGGAGCTGGAGCTGAACTACACAGTACCTCTCGATATCTGCTGAACTGCTGCAAAAAAATGCAAACTGGCAACATCAAAACTATAAGAAAATCACGTCTACAGTCTGAGAAACAACAAAAGCACAGGTGGAGATTACATAGACCCAAAATAAGTTCAGCAGTTCTATTCAAAAAGCCTCAGCACTACATTGTAAGTCTGCACCATTGACAACTGTTATCCCAGGTTAATCCACTCACACACCTGCTCCATACAGACACAGGCTGATGTCACAGGGCAATAATTATACAGAGAATGAACCAGTGTTTCCCTTTCATTTCACAAGTGATGTAAAACTGCAGGATAACAGGTGAGGCTCTATAAAAAGTACAGTTGGAGCACATCGCAACATCTTTCAGCAGTTGGTCATCTGAGTAATTATGCTTTCAAAAGTACTGGAAATGTTACTGAAAAGAAGACACGTAGACTAGAGGAAGAATAGGTCAGGGTACTTTCAATTTGAGCTATAGATAGAGCTGTTTAATGTCATACTGTGGAACATTCCAGTCATATCCAAAGAAATAAGTAGGTAACAGAGCCCCAACCAAAAAGTTACATAGTTGTACTTTCAGGAGGTTTATTCAAAGTATTCTCTTGTGCATTTCTGTAGGCGTTAACCACACTTTCCATGTACAACACGGTGGTCTTTGAAAGCTACTCGTATGTCATAGGGTCGTGGTTTTGCATAGACCATCAGAGTACAACGTTTAATCAAATAGTAAAAGGTTCTGTGCTAAATTTTGAACATCATGGAGCTATTACTGGAAAATGAGACCAAAAATCATGATAGAAATGATTGAACCTGAAAAAGCACTTGTATGAATTTGTTGTACATGATTGTATTAAGAATTGAGCTGGTGTTGTATGTCTCAAATGGACAAAAGCCAAAAAAAGGAAAAAATAGTGAAATAGTGAAAAAAAAAAAACTTTTTTCAGAGAGGTTTAAGGAGATAAAACAAAACAGTCTATAAAAACATAAGTGATACTCTTGTGAATGGGTGTCACTGTAAGGATCTGATTTGTGTAAAAGCGCTCCAGATTGAATCAAGTTTTGAATGAGAATGGACAGTAAATACACTGACACACTTGAGCAGGGAGCGAGCCAGAAGAGGAACAAGTGGTACTTTGAATCAATGCACGTCATTGTTGGCTTAAGACAGACATCAAAAGCACTTTAACCGAATTTTCAAATGTCTTTCCCACCAGTTCAGCTCCATT
>KN518668.1:0-10419 GCA_000787155.1 Scartelaos histophorus
AAATAAAAAATAATAAAATAATAAAAAAAACAACCCTCATCAGCTGCGGTGCTTCACAGACTGACCCCCGGATCGTTCTCATTACGTAAGCAAACAGTAACCGCAGCAGGTTAAGCGTTGTTTTACAGAACTGGGCGATTTATTGCTTCAATCTAACCAAATGAACAGAAATAAAAACATATTACCAATAGTCAAACCACAGCGCTGTTGTTTTTTTTTCCTCCTTAGACTACGATTCTTTAGCGCAGCCACCTTCGTGACACTTATGTTACAAAAATGTAAAACGTTGGTTGTAATGACCAACGGACAGTTGTTCTTCGAGACACGCGCCTCATCAGTCCTGGTCAAGTTACAATAAGCAAATAAGACACGCACAAAATACACCGTTAAAATTACGTTAATGGAGGGATTTATTGCATTTCAAACAGTCATTCAATCATCATATAATTTAGTATCCTGTAACATCTGCATCAAGTACGAGTATTTGATCACAATACAACAGCATGTCATATTATATCTTGTTTTTCCTATATTCAATATATACACATAACTTATAACTTCTTTTATACAGCAAGACAAGCACATCACATGAGCCAGACACACGGTTCAAAATGGTACAGTATTTATACAATTACCAATAAATACAATGTCTTCAATAGGGGACAAACCCGGAAAGAAGCAGCCCTGTTTTATGGAATGATATCTTTTGGGGAAAAAAGGCTCTCCTTTTTCAGTGTATACTTTACTGCGCAATAAACTTCATGAACATGTAAACAAAACAAATCAAAAGTACACACACAACACAAACATTCAAAGTGGACAGTGGGAATATGGATAATAATGATAAGAACTCAGTCCATCCTGATTTTTTGATTGGTCATCCTGTAGATTATGCTGTCGTATCCTGGGTCCATGTTCCACAGGTTGTATGCAATAGCAATAACAGCAAGAGCCAAGGCAATCATTAGCCACAGCACAATGTTGAACACAACAGCATATTGGAAGTTATATTTATAGGCCAGATTGTAAGGGCTGCCTGGATTACTCTGTAAAAAGTAAACAACAAAAATATCTAATTTACTGCAATGTACAGAGGAGTTAATTAAACCTTATGCAAAGAAGGTTTTTCACTTACAATCTGCTTTGATTCCAGAATGGAACGAGATTTTCTGGTTAAAGGAGCCTCAAAGGTTTTCACAGCCACAACTTCCACCACCGCACTGTTGCCATAGAGGCCGTACACATCTTCAGCAAACTGTAACGACAAAGACTGGTGAGCATATACACAAATTCTGACTGAGCTCCTATATCACCATGTTTACCTTTTGTAAAACAGAAGAAAGAATAGCAGTGGCATCCTTGTATTGAGGGGATTGTTTTCCATAGAGCTTACTCAGCTCCTCCAGGCCAGACAACTCCAGGGAGTACAGATCAGGAGAATGGTCTTTAGCTAAATGTCTATGTCTCTGCAACTGTCATACACATAGAGACAAGTCCATTCAGATATTCAAGCAAACAACTTAAAACAGCAAGTATTGAGAGACTTACTAAAGCTGTAATATCATGGAGCACTTGAACCTCAGAAAGGAAGAGCAGATCCGCCTACAAAGCAAAAACATTTTCCATTTTAAAAGACACATATGCATACACATACATTTTGTGATTAATATCAACTAACCTCTGAATTTCTGCTGAGAGAGTTCAGTGGCAAAGATGCCAGGACTGAACCTTCTTGGGAGAGACGGGCACGAATTTGCTGCAGAGTGACTGGCAGGTCCTCAAACACAGCATTAGCTTTACCAAGCATATACAGCCTCTGAAAATATATTATACATATTTTTGAGTCACTCTGAAAATATAAATATATACATAAAATATGTCAAATGTTAGACCAAATTAATAGTGTTACTAATTAGCATTACTTCTTCACTGGGGGCAAGCTGCAACACAACAGGGGTGTCCTCAGCAAACAGAGAGTGAACAGTCTCTGCAACGTTATCCAAAGTAAAAGGGACAGCCTGTAAAATCAAACCAAATAATCAGATCTTTTGTATTTCAGAAGATATAAAGTATACGTTTAATGCTCATTTTACTCTTACATTCTCCAAGGGATAGCTGGCAACATTCTGAGGCAGGGATAGGTTATCAGCACCTCTCACTACAATGAGGACATTTGCTCTGGGACGCTGAAATAATGGACCAGCTTGCAGGCCTGGCCAGGAGAGCTCCTGGAAAGAAAACACCACAAATGTTCAGCATTACTATAGTTAATGAACCAATTAGGATTGAAAACTGCAATAAATGCAAAGAAATTCCATTTTACCTCTTGAACAGAAAAGCCCATAGTCAAAGACACCAGATCTGGGACCTTCTCTCCAGATATTGGCCATTCACCTTTTTGGAAGGGGACAAACTCTGGAGCCTGCAGAACTGTCAAGCGGTTTCCATGTACACCTGTAAAATCAATAATAGTAAAATGCCACAGGAACCCTGCATCAAAAGCTTAAAACATGACATGATATGTGAACATAAAATAACAGATGGCTTAGGATGAAGTTAGGAATTTACACATGTAATTTTACAACTCATTATCACTAACATCTGAACAACGTCACACAAATACGGATGGCGAACTCGTGACTCTTGTGGGCGGATAAAAGAGGAAGTACCGAGGTCACTTGACAAATCCTACAGATAGCTGAAATAAACATGAAAACTGAAAACATGTACACAGCAAATGGGCCAATCACTGCACCTATTAAGTCAAATAAACCAGGAAAAGAAGCGCCTCAGTGTCTTTAGCTTGACAAGTCAATGCCGCAGGTTTTCACAGCAGACATTTTATTGTAAATTATGCACGGACTATGAAGAATTTTACAAAGTGAAGTCGTGCATTGTTCTCAATATTCAATGGCATTTTTATTTTACTTCGAAGAATATATAAACGAAATTGCTGAAGCTAACGCTCACTCATCTGCATTAGCTTACAGCCGCAACCAGGCTACTTCCAGACATAATCACGACTAGAAAAGGGATGATTGAGCAGAATACGCAACGTAATGTATGTTTTACAATGATGAAATCTTACCATTGGTGGCAACGAGAAGGAGAACGAGCACAGCAACAAAAGCAGGCACCATCCTTGGATAGTTCATCGTCGACATCTTTCCCCTTCAGCCCAGATCAGCTGACCTGCTCTACGTCACTTCCGCCCGATCCCTCACGAGCTCACTGTGCATGCGCAATATAACCTGAATTTAAAACGTTTTATTTATATATCTAACTTACTTTAGGACCAAGTTTATTAACAGTGAATTTATTTTTATTTGTTCCTATTAATATGTTAAACACAGTCTATGTTATAACCCCACCGCTTACGTAAAGGTTTTCTTCTATTGTTAAACTACTATCATACCCCCCCACGTGATAAATATTTAAAAGTGGATTGTGAAGGGTCCGTCAAATACTTTTCTCCATAGAGATGTTATTGCTCTGCCTGAAATGTTTTATAGTATGGTTTTAAACCTTTTTGTCTTTGGAGACGGAACCAGACTGTGGAGAGGCAATCCCGTCCACAGTCAGAAGGGATGTTTTCAAGGTATTTTTGAAAGGTCTAAACCACCTGTAATTTAATAAATACAAGGTAGAGCTGTTTAATGTCATACTGTGTAACATTTCAGGCAGAGCACTGACATCACGGAGAAAAACCTCTGACAGACCCTCCACCAGAAGTTACTCAATGCATCTTAACAGCCAACGTAGAAGGCAGAGCCATCCCAATACGACAGAGGGCGTTATAAGCTACCAGTTTTTCATGGCCACACGGGCACGCAATATTAAAAAATACCAAGAGATGGCAGTATACTCTCGTTTATGCACGAAAGGCAGCTGCGGACAGTTCCACCACTTTCATTTATAGAGGAATGTCCTCTAGAAAAGAAGGCGCGTATTTAGAATGGAAGCCGTCTCGTATGCAGTTTGGATGTTTATTTTAAAGCAACTTCTTTTTGTAAAATATAAATACAAATTATGAGATATTTTAATTACAAATTTAAAACAAAATGCACACACCAAAATTACTTTACTGCAATAGCCTCCATGTTATATACAAGATCTGTGGCAAAAGGTAAATATCTACATTGTCTTAAAACATTATTATACAGTTTTATGCAGTTAAATTACAAACAGGAAGCAAAATCTGAACCAAAAAGTTACAACCAAATTTCCCCAGAGGCTCCAGCAACTGCTAGAGTCTGTGGAAAGAAAAGGACATCATGTGCTTCTCATAAACACAAATACCACATTCAATAGCACTGTCTTAGTACTATTCTGTACAGCTACACACACGGTCAGTGTGCTGCACTCTCCCCATGCTGGACCAAGTGGTGAGCAACAACCCACAAAACAAAAATCTCTGATATTACATTTCTATATATCATAATTTTACATATATTAATTTATAAAAATAAGACCACTATTAACTTTGTGGTGTCCAAAATTAGTTCACAAGACAAAAATCAGCAGTCCTGACAGCCAGCAGGTCATAGTTTTTGAATAGTGCACCAGTGCTGGACTAGAACAGGGCTAAAGCAGGAACTAAGAGTCAGGATAAGGCATCAAAAAACCCTTGTTGGCTCCAGAGCAAACTGCAGTCCATAGGGATTGAGGTCAGTATTCATGTGCTCCAGAGGTCAGGAGGAGACCAACTTCCCAACTGCTTTGATTTTATCCTTCAACTTGTCCCCTGGATGATCCCAGCGGTCGTCCAAACATTCCAGTGAAGAGCCCAGTAGGGCAGCCAGTTCAGCACTGTCTTCAACCAGGTCCAGCAGCTCCTTGCTGTCTGAATGGAAACCCTCCAACTCCTCTGGGCAAGAAAAGAGCTGTGACAGAGACGCCTGGCGATAAAACTCTGCCTCTGCCACTGTCACCACCTCCATGTGAGGAAAGGCCTGACGAAAACCACGAGCTGACATCCTCAGACGACGAAGTACATCTGAGAGAAGTAGCCAGTTCCTTGGGCTAAATGGATAAACAAGGAGCAGTTAGAAAATACAGCAGTAAAAAAAACACAACTTTTTTTTTTCTTTCCACACTTACCCCTGGGAGAGAGACACTTGGATGTTGTAGCAAGGCAACAGAGGTCTATCAGAAAATTCAAACTCAAAAAGTTCTCTTTTGTCATCTTCATCACCATCATCTGGGCCAGGGGGGTCAGCTAAGATGTCATAGACTCCACACTCATCTGTGGATTCTGGTAAAGGGCACACAAGAACATAACATTAGACCTTAGAAATGAAATCACAATCAAAAACAAAACTAAAAAAGTCAAGACTGCAGAATACGGGGAGATGTACTCACCACAGACAGCACTGCCATAGAATTCCCAATAAAGGCCAGGGTCATCATAAGAGCGGCCTTGAAGGTCGGCAAAGTAATCTGTACAGAGAGAGAAGTAAAGAATGTGATTCCAGACAAAGTACCCAGGGAACAGACAAGGCAAATCGCATTGCCCTTGACGAATTCAGCAGACGAATATGCCTACATGAATGGGAGGGGCAGCGTGAGGGGAGGAAAAAACAGAGCAAATGTTTTGGGAGTGAGCTGGAAGGCCTAATGGTCAGGGGCCAATGGTTGTACCACAGGGGAGGGGAGCAACAGTCTATGGCGGGATAGAGCTGGCTCAGTTCAGGCCAGGGCTAAAGGCGGCTGCCAGGAATCAAACGAGAACCACAAAATGTAGCGCACACAGGCTGGAAATAAACAAGCAGAGGGCGCAGGATAAGCACACATGGTCCAAGCAGAGTGTGTTTTCAGCGCACACACACACAAAGAAATCTGGGCTTAGTGCCAGAGCTGAGGCGTGGGGCGTCTGGCGTGTGTTTGGGGGGATTAACGGCCTCCAGATGAGTGGGACCAGGTGCAGAGAGGGCAGTGATCGCCTGCTCGCTCTCACTCATTTTCCCCGGTGCTCAATCTCCCCTTGCTCTCCTGCGCTGTCAGTCCAGCAGCTATCGATCCAACCATACACACCGTCTTTTCTAAATTCTACACGCCTCTTCACCTGCTGACATAATACATTTATCTTTCAGTAAACCTGTTCGCCTGCTCATTTTAATCACTGCAACTTTTCAACTCTTGAAATCTGTCTTACTTTTAGATGATTAAACAGTTTTATATCTAAGCATGCACTTTCTCTTGCACACATAATCATCTCAAAACACACTAGCGAAATAACATATTCCAAATGGACCACCAACAGAAACTTTACTCAAATGCAGCTCACACACAGCTACAACCTGAGCGAGACCCATTTCGGCACACATGTATGCTGAGCAAACACAGTTGGCGTTGCTAAGTAACCGGAAAGAGCAGCTCCGAGCCAGCAGCACGTGCCCCGGCGGGCTGTGCGTCCTGCTCTAACAGGTGGTCGAGGGAGGGGGCGACAGGCAGCAGCAGAGTACCGGAGGGGAAACAGGATGACAGACACAAACAAACTAGTGCAGGGTGGAAAGTGTACAGGGCAGCACTCACACCAACAGGCTCAGCCAAGGTTACACATCAAATACATCAAATCAAGATTGTGGTATTACACTGCTATAGGCAGTTATACTTCAGGAATACCTGAGCACATCAAATGAGTCTTTATAAAATAATATAAGCACAAGTTTGAATAAAAATGACTTAAGACCAGAAAAGTAGGTCAGAAATTAAGTGGATTGGATAATAAACACTACAGGTATATAACACTAGTTATACATTTATTTTTCAAACACAACTTATTATAGTCCAGGCATTTATGTTTAGGCACTACTGGCTCAAACATTGTCAGGTTAGTCTGTGTAATACTGATCTCATACCAGTGAGGAAGCGCTCCATGCCGTCACTATGGGTCATCTTGAGCAATCCACGACCAGAGTATGTCGCCAGGGTAGGATCAGCTCCGTAGGACAACAGCACCCGCACTACATCTAGGTGGTCATTCTCCACGGCATCATGGATTGGCCTACACAAACACAATTTGACTTTCACTTGGCATCTGATTGTAGCCACTTTACCATACTAAATCTAATGTCCAACTTGCCCCATATCCACAAATTTGAGGAAAAGGCTTCATATGATCATCAGAGGGCATATATTCTGTATTGTATTTACCTAGTGCCATCTTGAGCGCTGCAGTTGATGTCTGCTCCATAATCCAGCAGGTGTTGGACGATGTTGAGCCAGCCTCGAGCACAGGCCTCATGAAGAGCACAGTAACCAGCGTAGTCCTTATGGTTGACTTCACATACTTTGTTTTCCAAACAGTAAAGCACAACCTCCTAAAAAAAAAAGACACACAAAATGAGGTATTAAGGATGAGGATTTACAATATGCAGCTAAAGACAAAACTCATTGTGGCAGTTTTACACTATGCTATAAAAGTTAAAAAGGTGAACATCTATTTTGACCATGCAAGAACGTACATGGGTAAACCATTTTGTAGCCATAGAAACAACAGTGGCAGTCTGTTTCAAGTCCTGGATATGGACTATGACACAACAAAAGGCCAGCATTTGTGTGTTTTCTAGTTAAAGGCTGTGGCAGTTGGGCCTCCAGCACTAAGTAGTCAGACTGGTTTTTATTGGACAGCTCATGCCGTAGAGTGAGTGTTGAAATAAACGCCTTACTTCAGCGATAAAATGAGTATTACAACATTTGGATTTTTATTAGTTAGGCATTTCCTAAGAGGTAGATACCAGAGAAAACAAATAAAATGTAGATTCTAGAAGTCACATCATACACAAAGCACTAGAAGCGAGAGCCTGGCTTATCCACTGTCCTTCGACAGTCCTGCGCAGGAGGGAGAATAGCTGCTCATCTGAACCTGGGGAATGACTCCCAACTTCCATTTCTATGCTAATCCTAGCCTGCCATCTAGTCTAAGTGTTTATCCCCCTCTGTCTCTCCTCCTCTCTCTACTTCAGCACAGGATAGGAGTAGGACGAGGAAAGGACAAGGAGGCAATGGAGGCAAAGACAGACGGAGATGAGCAAAGGGCGGAGAGAGGGAAGAGGCAACACCCCAATAGATGACAGATAAATGAATGTGAGGAGGAAATCTGTCAGGGTTGTCCTCCAGGCTGCAGCTGATAGTAACAGGAGACAAATGCGGAGGCAAGAGCGTCTGTGTTGTGGAGGTCGCAATGATAGAAGCTAGACTGTTGATAAAGGGATGATCATTAAAAAGAAAAAAGAAAAATAATGCAGGTTCGAGAGGTAAATTTGGAAAGTGGACAAAATTAGGACAGGGTTTGGATGTTACCACTGTAAAATATAACCCTGCCTCTAATGAATTGATCAGACTGTCTCACAACATGCAGCCTGTTAGTGTGGTATGGTTCTGGTGAGTTTATGCATGTTGATGTTGAGGAGACAGCACTGTAGTAAACCTCCAAAGTTCTGTTTAATATTGCTGGGAGCAAGCAAGGAGCTTAGCATAAGAGCCCCAGTCAACCCCCAACCCCCTTACGCACACACACGCACACACGCACACACGCACACACACACCGTACACTACACAGTACTACACAGCTACACAGTAAAATGAGATGCCCCTCCTCTCCCTATGCCCTCTAATCTGCCTTTCCAGAATGCTTCACTCAGACATTTAACCCCATGCAGCTCTGCCTTTAACGCTGCTTGCACACATTACATAGAAAAGTGAAAACTGTGCAGGTGAATTTGCTGGTGCTGTGGTGATACACATGAGACAGTGATACACAGGCCCAGACACAGGAAACATGCTTAGTGTAGAGTGTGTATTGGGAAGAATTACCAACACAAACCTGATAAGTTATATCTACGTTTTATGCAATAGTAGCTCAGGCTAATTTTAAGTAATAATAAAATTTAACTTAAAACTTTTTACTATTTTCTTCTTCCCAATCGGAAAAAAAGAGTGTATGTGTGTGTATATGTATGTGTGTGTGTGTGTGTGTGTGTGTGTGATATATACATACACACATACACAATACAAATTTTACGTGGCCAAAAAAATAAAAAAATAAAAAAAACAAGACTGATAACAGAAATGGTAATAAGTTTGTTTACCAAAACAGGTTTTTGTACATGTCAGTCATGACATAAAGTTGTGAAATCTTTTAACTAGTCAGATTTGAAAAAGGCAGGCTGTGAGGGCTTCCCCCTCTCAGTCAATATGACAAATACAATACCTAGATATGAACAAGCACTAGATGATTGCGGTTTTGTTTTGATTGACCAAAAAAGGAACAGAGGATACTCCCATTTAAGGAAAATCTGAATTGATTGACATAGAAGTGTAAATAGCATGTTGCACCTTTATCTGAGCATTCATTGGGTAGAAACGAAGAGGCCCTGAGCCTCAGGAGCAAGAGGAATGAAGACATCTGCAGAATCTCTTCTCATTACCATTTCAAATGCTCAAAAGTGAAGCATAGAAAGGGGGAGCCAGAGAATAAAGGGGAGCAAGAAAGGAAGGAAGAGAGAGTGGGCTTTCATGTGCATAGTCACGGATCGCAAAACTAAACGAACATGAAATATGCAGAGTGTCGGCTGGGCATGGAGAACATGGCAGGGTGGTGTGTTAAATGACATGCATGTGAGGTGTGCATTAACACGCACAGGTCTGTACTCGTATGCTACAGCGGCACTCCACTCACTTGTGGGTTTGTGTGCCTCATGATTGTGTATTTGCATGTGCAGGCCTGTGTGGGTGTGCAACAGCAGTGATAGCCATCATTGTGTACGGCATATGGACCTGAGCAGGTTAGAATGTCTATGCATGCGCTTACTGGGTCATAACCAGAGGTTGTCTGTGTGCGCATCCTTGTGAGTGTACGTGCTGACGACTCCGGCAGTCATATCTCTGCCTGTGTGTGATAAGCCTTGTGCTCGCGGCTGTGAAACACCAGTGTGAGCTGAGCGGTGTGCGCCTCTACACCGTGTGTGTGTGTGTGTGTGTGTGTGTGTGTCGCCTCTACACCGTGTGTGTGTGTGTGTGTGTGTGTGTGTGTGCGCGCGCGTGTGCGTGTGTATATGTGTGTTTGCCTCTAGGGCATGTGTATGTGCTCTGAGTCTACAGTGTGTGTGTGTGTGTGTGTGTGTGTGTGTGTGTGTGTGTGTGTGTATGTGTGTGCGCACGCTCTGGGCCTCTACGGTGTGTGCGTGTGTGAGCGCTATGCATAAATTGGTGTGTCTCGTAGCACACGTCTTTGTGTGTGCGTGTGTGCAGAGCCCCAGGGGTCTGCCCCAGGCTTATCACACACAGGCAGTGAGAGACGAGCTTCCTGAGAGGGAGAGAGCGGAGAGAAAGGGAGGGGGTGGAGGAAGGCGGGGGGCGATGTTTGCGCAGCGGTCAGCGCCTTGTTTGTGTAGTCTCAGGTTTTCTCTCCTCCTC
>KN518675.1:7409-19884 GCA_000787155.1 Scartelaos histophorus
GTATGAGTGATGTTTGGGAAATCCCTCAGTCGTCTTTATGGGATCCACAGCAAAGGAGAAATCCAATTCTGTCAACTAGACAAACGTTTTTGATTGAATACATTTCACAGCTGCTTCTTCAGTTCTGGTCAGACTGGAGGTGAACATGGCCTTATTTCTGCCTACAGACCTAATCACAGTTAATCACAATCATCAGTTATCTCGGCGGACTTCACAAAATTGTTAATTTAGCAAACAGAGATGAAGAATGAAGCAGAATAAGAAACAGTCATAATTCAAAAATACAGAATGTCCAACAACAAGCAGCAAATGGATAATTGTCCCAGCATCTCCTGTCCTTAGACCCTCCTTCTGTGGCAAGGAAAAACTCAAAAACTCACAAAAAAAAAAAAAAACCACAGTGGGAAAAAAAAGGAGAAACCTCGAGGAGAACCACAGTGAAGCAGAGATCCACTCCCATGGACGGACAGGCACAAGTAAGTGTGTTAGTTTAAGAGTAGTTTCAGTTTCACTTCAGGCAGATGTAAGGCAGCGTCCACCAGCGTCTGACCAGGACTGAAGAAGCTGTTTGGATGAGCTGTGATTAAAAAACAAACAAAAAAAACATTTGTGCAGCTGAGAGAATTGAATTGACTTTGCTATGGTGTAGTTTTCTGTTCAGTCGTCTCTCTTGGGGTTCCCCGCCAATGTGAGACCCTGTTTATATAAAAATACTACTTATTAGAACAGTGAATAAGCCAATTACTAATCTCCCAGTGTAATAGAGACTCAGAAAGAAGGATTTTCACCATTTATATACGGTACTATGGGCACGTCCATCAAATTATGGAGTGAAAACCCAAATATTCCAGATGTTTTCCGAGAAACCATGGGTTGTTCAGTTTATTCTTCATTCTTCGTTCATTCTGATATTCTTGTACATCCAGGGACCCTTATTGTAAAGCAGTAACTCTGATATAAAACAGTGAACTGCTTCATTTTGTGTATAAAATGTTTTAAAAAGCCCTGGTTGGGAAAGTTGCTGCTCCTACTGTATTTTCGTCAATTCAGCACCAGTGTTCAGCACCAGTGTTGAGAAAATACTATGAGAACACACACAAAACCAAAAAACTCAAAAATACATGAAGGTTTTTTTGTTTTGTCAGTAGCATCTTCTTTTTGGGTATTTTTTGGCGCGATATTTTAACAGCAAAAAAAATGTAGTCGTAGTTTTGTGATCATAAAAACTCTCCATTCAAACACTCCTGCAGGAAAACCCTTACGTGATGTATAAGAAGTCGGACAAGCCTCTGTACGGGAACGACCGGTTTGAAGGTTACTGCCTGGACCTGCTGAAGGAACTGTCCAACATCCTGGGCTTCTCCTACGAGGTCAAACTGGTGTCGGACGGGAAATATGGAGCTCAGAACGACAAAGGCGAGTGGAACGGGATGGTGCGGGAGCTCATCGACCACGTGAGTATGAACATGAACATGAGGATGAAAGAAAACCAGAAAAAATCCAAATCTCAATGTTTAAATAGTCCATATTGTCTTATTTTCTGATCTACTGTTTGTTATAATGTTGTTTCCTCATCACAAACAGACCTGGAGTTGTGTTTTGTTTCATTCCCACATGTTTAACACAAAAATCCTGCGTATTCCCTTTTCTTTTAGAGAGAGAAAACACTCTGACATTCCAAATCTGTCCTGAAAAAAAAGTAAAACATGTTGCTGTTCACTTGAAAACTGCCACTTCATGACATCACAGAGCGGAACAGAGCATTTTGAGCTTTGGAGATGTAGACAGACTAATAAGAAACTGTTACTCAAACGTGTGAAAGAAACAAAACACAACTTCATTTATGTTTTTGATGAACTAACAACATTTTAACATGGTTTAAAGCTCCATTTTGAATAATCACGTAGCTTATTAACACTGACAACGCTTTCAAACTTCATTTTATTATGTTATTATGTTATTTTCTTCTGATTGTCTGTGGGAATATTGAGAAATTTACTTCTGGGCGCAAGTGGAGGGTGGTTCCTGTTGAAATAATAAGAAATAAGAAATAAGTCTTTCTTGAAACTGGCTAAACTATCTAAACTAAAATCTTTTAAACTGTCAAAATGGCTGTGGGTTATATTTAATAGCTCAGCTTGTTTATATGAAACAGAAAGACATATTTTAACAATTTTTTTCACTTTTGTGTCATTATTATCAATATTATCATACAATTATATGTTATAAAATGTATAATATGTGAAATAGTTGTTATTTGCAAAGAGATTGAGCCACAAGACTAATTTGTGGACCCAATCCAATAACAAAAAATCTGAATAATTTATGGAATTTATGTTTTGTCATTTATTTTCCAATTTTCTTCTTATTCTGGGATTACACGGTTAAATTCTAGACAGATTTGGGCAGTGTATTCAAAGATTTTAAAACAGCATTATTCAAGTAGAAGAACAAATTACTAGGGGTGTAACAATAACCAAAATATCGTGATATTGTATCGTCAAAAGTCTCACAATAATATTCATCACAATATATTAACTCACAAGTCTGTTTGATTAAATTCATTGTTGTGGCGCAGTAACAGCTAAAAACCAGAGGGAACTACATAGACCATGATCCTTTGCTGTTTCAGTGAAGAAATAACAGTTTTTAAGCACTTTTAAATCTTATTTTTGTATTATAACAGCACCAGTCTCATCATTGCATTTTAAAAGTAAAAAGTAGCTCACAATTTTGCAAACCTCCACAAATTATCATTCCGTGAGATGCATATGGAGAAAATATCGTACCGAGACATTTAGATTTCGTTACACCCCGAATGTTTAGTTGTTACTTGAATTTTGCACTTCAACTTTAAAGGTTTTTCAAGCTTAAAATGTCACTGATCTGAATATGACAAGAAATGTTGCACTAAATGACGGGTCGAAGTATTTTATAATGTCGTAACAACGTAAGCCTCCCACCGTATCGTGAACTTTTCTGCGATATAGCAATAAATATGATACGGTGAGGTTCATACGTGACAATATCGTATCGTGAGACTTGGATATGACTCTAAATGTGACTTCTGCTCACTTCTGTTTGGAGATATGACCTAAAGTGGCTGTTGTTTCCAGGTGGCAGATCTGGCAGTGGCTCCTCTCACCATCACCTACGTCCGGGAGAAGGTGATCGATTTCTCCAAACCCTTCATGACTCTGGGCATCAGTATCCTGTACCACAAACCCAACGGCACCAACCCGGGCGTCTTCTCCTTCCTGAACCCGCTCTCTCCTGACATATGGATGTACGTGCTGCTGGCCTGTCTGGGGGTCAGCTGTGTGCTCTTCGTTATCGCCAGGTAAACTCATTCGGGGGGTCTGGATGTTTGTCTCGTTGCAGTGAAACTCGGTAGAGCTATAGCTGGTTATTTCGAGCGCCGCAATCGTATTTTGGAGTTACGCAACACATTTTCAAACCTTCTGCACCGAGCACTAGCTCTGAAAATGTTTGTCTAACTAAACTGGACTGAACCAAGAATAAATTGAGACTTAAAAATATGAAAAATAGCAGCAAGTTAATTTTAAACATTTGCCGCCTTTTCCAACATCCCTCCCATTATGACGCACTGGTATAGATGGTTTTCTTGTGACGTCACGCAAATCCAAAATCTGGATCAGCGGCCATGTTGGAGGTGAACTTAGCATTAGTGCTATTTTACACAATGTAAAATAAACGTCACGTCCTCTAGTAGTTGAAATAATTTCAACCTAATGGTTAATTTCTCTGTCGCATGTGACCATTATTTGGAGCATAATTATTGTAGCTCGTCCTCTAGTCGCCAATATACAGCTCCACACGAGCAGGAAACGGCCATTAAACACCACATTACAAATAGTTGTCCACAAGTTGAAACAGAACTAAGTCTGTGAGACTGACGGGAATGCAGAAGAGTTTACTATTATATTTTTTCTCAATCAGTTTGTCCTAATTTGTAATGGCCTTGTCTGTCTGCAAACATAATCCACTAGTTTGACAAATACCAACATCTCTCACATCCAGAGACAAACTGGTTTCAGCTTCGAGTCCTTTGTATGATTTGATTTCATCAAAAGTAACTCTCTCGTGATTTACAATAAAACAATTAAACTATATCTGGATACGTCACTGTTGCCCATTTGGTCGATCAACTTTGTCAGTCAATGCAATTTTTTCGTGATATATCTTATTTGAAATACAATCCAATGAGTCATAATAAATGTCCAAACGTTTACATTGTTTTGCAGCCGTTATATTTCAAATATGAATCCTTTTTATAGCCACTTTCCATAAAAAATGACAAGTTTGAATCATTTGTTTACTTTGCGTTTACCTCCAATATGGCTGACGTGCCAAGGTCATCGGCGTCACGTGATCGGAAACTATCTATTACGACATGCCTAAAAGTATTTTCCAACACTTTTTAATATTGTTATTCAATGAACTTGATTGGTTATTTATTTAGGGTATTGTTATTCAACACACAATGAACTTGATTGGTTATTTATTTAGGTTAGATGATGTTCTCCACAGTTCGCCTACACAATTTAATGAATGAAGCACAAAGGGCCCAGGCCGCCTCTGTTTTAGATTAGATATTTTCCCAAAGGTCTATGCTCGTTTTTAAAACGCATTACTGTTTCCCACGGCTGTTTCCCCACTGTGCCCGAGCACCGACCCAAACATCTTATGATATGGGACCTCAAAGTATATTAGGCTCTCACATTAATATTAATCATGTTGAAAAAGTTTCAAAAATAGTAAAGTGTTGGAGCGGGACACTTGAAAAATAATGTTTATGCCGCTACCCCAACAATTAGACGTCAAAATGTCTAAACAGCAGCATGGAACCAGCAACAACTAGCATGCTAACATATTTAAGACCTCAAGAGCCGCTCATGCAGTATATCTGTACAAATTTTGCTCAAATACGTAGTAAAAATCAGGGACAGGGTGAGATTAAACTAGGGTGAAACCAAGAAACAAAGACTCATGAATGAAACTAATGCAGAGACAGTTTCAACGATCTGGACGTCATCTTTTTATTTTCAGTTTAATGAAACATGTTAGAAGCTCTGAGCCCTAAATGCAGAAGTTTTACAGTAAAACTGACGTGGCCTTCTTTACTTCCTCACAACTTCTTAGGTAAAGGTCAAAGTTTATTTATGTTGCACGTTTAAAAACAGACTGTACGACCCCAAAGTGCTTAACAAACCAGATAAAAACGGATTATATAAGAATAAAACACGAGTAAACGCAATGAAACAGGGGTGGGCACATGAGAAACAGAAAATACCGTGGAGGGCCGGGCCAATTCTGCATAATATTCATTGTATTTCTTTATAAAAAACAGTAAATAACATTGTTTTGACGCTGGTAAGAGTTTATGTTCTGACTAAGCAATGAAAAGGGGAGCTTGTCTTACAAAAAATGCCATTAAAAACACATCTAAAATAAAAGCAATGCAGCTTTAGTCCACACATGAGGTAAAATTATGAAATTATTCCAAATTATCTGTCTTACGCAACACGCAACGGGCCGGTTATGGGCCTAGGAACTGCACAATGTCCAGATCTGCAATAAAACAAGGTTAAGAACACAGATAAAACTATAGAAAATCAACTTGAGTTAAAAGCCAGTGTAAAAAAGTGCGTTTTCAGCAGCGATTTAAAACTTTCCAGCAAAGTAGCAGCTCTGATGTGTAACGATGACCCCAGTGTTCTGCCCAGAATGTGCAAAGTGAGCAAATACAGTAAGAAGATCATGAAGAGATTTAAAAACAAATAATAAAATATTAAACTAGGTCAAAATTCTTAGATATAGTGTGTTTTGCTGTGCTGAATATTGCACATTTTCCTGCAGACGACTAAACTCCTAAATGACCCTGTTGCCCTGCAGGTTCACCCCATACGAGTGGTACAACCCTCACCCATGTAACCCCGACTCCGACGTGGTGGAGAACAACTTCACCCTCATCAACAGCGTGTGGTTTGGGGTGGGAGCTCTGATGCAGCAAGGTAAAAGTTTTTTGCCTTCACAGTCGCTCAGGAGTCTCCAGCCGAGCCTTAACGTCGCACCTTTGTGTTCGCTCGCGTTCCAGGGTCGGAGCTGATGCCCAAAGCGCTCTCCACCAGGATCGTGGGGGGCATCTGGTGGTTCTTCACGCTCATCATCATCTCCTCCTACACCGCTAACCTGGCCGCTTTCCTCACGGTGGAGAGGATGGACTCGCCTATAGACTCCGCGGACGATCTCGCCAAACAAACCAAGATCGAGTACGGCGCCGTGCGGGACGGATCCACCATGACGTTCTTTAAGGTCCTCATCCAAAATTTAGAGTCTGATTAAGCTTTTTGACATTTTAAGAATCTATTTTGACTGAATTTTGACTTGGAAACACGGTCAGAAGATGCAGAGGAACCAAATTATCCGTTTATTTCCCAATTTTTATCTGCAAGCTGTCATTAGGTTTGCCTCTCAACCTGCTAATGCGCATCATTTTGGACCCCTGAGGAAATAACTTTGGGCACCCCTGATTAGCCTGCAAATATGACTATAAGTCCAAGTCTCGGGGGTTAAATTGAGTTTAGCCTCGTGACACAATTCATACGTTTAGATAAGCAAATGATGATTGCACGCTGATGATTTTGTGGCCCATAGCGCAGATGGCGACGTTATGCACTAATGAGCAGCGGGAACAGGGTGTAACCAGCACGGAGACATTTGTTCGTAGTAGATGGACTGTACATATACGATAGTGCACTAATAATACTTCTGGAAAGTCATACAGTCTGCAAAATATCAGACTGGTGTGATTGACAGATTTGCTTTTGATTTGAACGTTCTGTCCAACTTGGAAGTAAAAAAAACCCCAAAAAAGCCCAGAAATTACTAAAAAATAAGGCAGATTTATGCAAAATGAATGAGTAAAACACTGTGAGATAAAAGAAGTCGAAGAAAGACGTGCTACAAATAAGTCTATTAGTCGATAAGTCTCATTTTAGTCAAGCAAAGTGTCTGAATTATTCCACGTATTGAATGTTTCAGTGAAAATACTAACAAAGCTGGTGTTGTCTGACTTTGCCCTGACAGAAATCTAAGATCTCCACGTATGAGAAGATGTGGGCGTTCATGAGCAGCAGGAAGAACACGGCCCTGGTGAAGAACAACCGGGAGGGCATCCAGCGGGTTCTGACCACGGACTACGCCCTGCTCATGGAGTCCACCAGCATCGAGTACATCAGCCAGAGGAACTGCAACCTCACGCAGATCGGAGGCCTCATCGACTCCAAGGGCTACGGCGTCGGGACTCCCATCGGTAACACAAACACACACACACACACACACTTATACATTTAGTTTGACTGTTGTTTTTTGAGATACTCTTTTCTTACAACCAGCCACATACTTAAAGTGATTTTTATAAACTTTGTTGCCAAGGGACGGTTGTATTTATTTAGGTCTTTGTTGAACCAGCAACCCCCCGTTTGATGAAAGTTCCAATCCAACTATATTTGTACAGCACATTTTATAAACTAAACTCTTTCCAAAGTTTCACACAGCAAAACATCCAACTCCAAAAAGTCAGAAGAATCGCGTTAAAACAGAAGGGACTAACAGAATCAATAGATAAAAGAATAATAATAAAATCAACAAGAGCAATCTGAGATTTCTGATCTCCGCCAAGGGATGACGTGGACACAGAATCCAGATCTGGATCCGGATCATCACCAAATTTTTACGGAGTCGTCCCTGCACCAAGATCTACCTCTGGTGACAATTTCAGGAAGATTCGGCCAGTAGTTTCTGAGAAATCTCACTAAGATTGTATATATATATATATATAAATAAATAAATAAATAAATAAATAAATAAATAAATAAATAAATAAATAAATAAATAAATAAACCAGCTCGTAAAACAAATGGGACTAATAAAATCAATAGATAAAAGAATAAAATCAATGACTAAAAATAATAAAATACAATAAAAAAACTATTAAAAAGGCAGTACTAAAAGAATAAAATAGATAAAAAACAATAAAACAGTAAAAGAGACACACAGAGGACCACACAACTCACGCGGTGTTAAAAGCCAGAGAGTAAAAACGAGACTTAAAACACTCGACTGTGGGGCTGTTCGGACGTGGAGGGGCAGAGCGTCCGGGGCCGAGGGCCGACCACAGAGAAGGCCCCGTCCTCCTGGATTTAAGTCTCGTCTTAGGCACCACGAGCTGGAGCCCTCGGGACATACTGCGGAGCCAGAACATTCAAACCTTTAAAAACTAACAATACAATCTTAAAATCTATTCTAAAAATAACAGGAAGCCAGTGCAAAGACGCAGGGACTGGAGCGATGTGAGTTCTGGACTAACTGCAGCGACCAAGTGCATTTGGTTGATTCCTGTGTAAAGTGCATTGCCGTAGTCCAGCCGAGGAGAGATAAAAAGTTCTACTCATAGGTTTCATTTTACTGGTACTGGTAGAGGTCATTTTAAGAATCATTTAAGAATCATTCGAAATATATTTTTATTTTATATTGAATTGTTATTTGCTACGGAAACAGTCCTAATTTTGATGTTGCTAGGTAGAATAGGGAAATTACACAACACAAATGATAAGTTATGTGATAGGTTATACTGTAAAATTAAGGTTTCTCGTCCATATTTTTCCAACGGTTGCAGTGGAAAGCGTCTACAACAGATGTCGGAACAACTGACTCGGACTTATCGACTTCTTCAATAGAACGCAGCATTAGTTAAAATTTTTATGTGGGGGAGATAAGGGGTCAGGATAAGGACATATGCACAACTTTGACGTTAATGTTTGAAGTTATTGATGAGGGAAAACCATTATAACGCAGTTCAAGGTGCTGTACCTGATTTTTACCGCTTTAAAAGCGTGAAAAAAAAAGATTTAGTTCATTTTAAACGGTTTCCAAAGTTAGTCTACGCTTCTCTTGCATTCTGAAGCTCCTAATTATTCACTGAATTTCTTTCTGAACTTCTTTTCACAATTTTTAGAGACCAGTGCAGAGTTTTGCTGTGACGGTAAAGCTCTCAACAACTAGCATGCTAACGTACGTTTCTTGATGATTGGTCGTAGATGCAGAAAGCACGCAGAGGATTTATTCTGACCTCAAGAGCTTCTTATAGAAAATATATCAAATCAAACTTTATTTATAACACTGTTTCCTGTACAAGGATGAGAACTTCGCTCATCGATTCCTCAAAACGGGTGCGTTGGAGGAGAAGGAGCAACCCAAGAACATAGAAGAAACATCTTGCGAAATGTGAAGATTTTGCGCTACGTTTGGGCACTAGGCTTTCATCAGACAAATAGATGAAGGCCTAGTGCAGAAACGTAGCATGTCCTGATAAATCTTCACATTTTACAAGTAAGACGGTGTGCGGGATTTTTCTTCTATCACTGTTTCCTAAAAAATTTGCGCTTTGCAGTCATAGAAAAAGCCCACCCAACCACCATCCCCCTTTATATGTCCCTGAGCAACATGTATCTTGTTCAAACCTTAATGTTCTTTTTCCTTGTGTATTTCCAGGCTCGCCGTACAGAGACAAGGTGACCATCGCCATCTTGCAGCTGCAGGAGGAGGGCAAACTGCACATGATGAAGGAGAAGTGGTGGAGAGGGAACGGCTGCCCGGAGGAGGACAGCAAGGAGGCCAGCGCTCTGGGCGTGGAGAACATCGGCGGCATCTTCATCGTCCTGGCCGCCGGGCTCGTGCTCTCCGTGTTCGTGGCCATCGGGGAATTCATCTACAAGTCCAGGAAGAACATCGACATCGAGGAGGTGAGCGTGGGCCAGTGCGAGTGGCACCACAAATACTAACGGACGGACCGAAAAGGCCGAACCGCACTTGAAGAAGAAGTTTGAATGTGGCTTCTGCACTGTTACAATCAATAAGGATTTGTTTTCCTACAGTTAAATGTTCGATTAGTTGCTCTTTTGAGGCCGATTCTTCAAAAACTGGCCAAAAATCGTGAAAATGTTTGTCCCCTAATACGGATTTACGGACCTTGAAGGCGACACTGGAGCCCCCACTTGAAGAAGAAGTTTGAATGTGGCTTCTGCACTGTTACAATCAATAAGGATTTCCTACAGTTTAGTGTCCAAGTAGTTTTGAAATACTCTTTTTAGCCCGATTTTTTAAAACTGGACAAGCCAATAATCGTGAATATGTTTTTTCCCCTAATGTGTGAGTTTGTGTGGAACGGACAAACTATTTTTAAAACCTGGAGATCGCAGATTCAGGCTCTTTTTGGAATGGATCTTTACTACATCTACACTTTTTTGACCATTTTGGCCTTCTGCCGTGTTTTTTTTTTTTTAAGTGTAGCGTTATTTTGTGTGTGTTAAGCCACGTTTATTATAACATGGGTAAGTATCACCCGAGTTCAGCTTGTTTGCAGTAGTTTTGTCATATTTATAGCGCACAGAACTAAAACAGGACGTGTCATTCTTTCATTTTTACTTGTGTTACTTTATGATTATTTAATTGCTATGTGGATCCCAAGACCTCTGCTTTATGTCCGTACTTTTGTATCATTTCAAGTCCATGGACATGCGTGTAATTGTTTCGTTTTGTCGGGTTTGTTTCAGAATGACTAAAGTGATGTGGGAACATTACAGTGCGTGAGTGTTTTGTTTTCCTTAACTTTGCACAAAAGAAACGGTGAAAAACGTGAGGAAAAGCAAGAAAGTGATCGACAGGTTAGAGTCACAAGGCAGAAAATGTAAAGAGCGACATAAAAGACGCATTATATTTTGCTAAATTTATTTTTTTTAAACATTTCTACCATGTTTTAACATTCAGAAACATGCCTGAATTGATTTTAAACATCATCCACGCATGTTTCAGCAATTTGACGATCTCTCCTGGCACATTTTTGCAGTTTAGCTGTAAGATTCTGTGCATTTCTTCACCCACAAACCCCAAAAATCCATATTCCCACAACAATTCTCCATAAATGAACAAAAGCATGATGCAAAACTGTACAGAAAAATGGATTGTGTTGTAATAGCGATCTGGAGGGGGAGTTACTTAGTGTGGAGAGCAAAAAGGAGGGGAAACTCAACTTAAAAACCCTGTTAATACGTTTTTTTTCAGCAATTATAGCATTTTCTAAACAGTAAAAGGTAAAAATTAACATCCCATCCATATACCCCATACCCAATACCCCATTTTTAATATTATATAATCAATAAAGATGTTAGAACGGCCAAAAATAACATAAGTAAGCTCGCTTCTCCGCGGATCTGACCTCTAACTTCTCGTCTAGTAGTGTCACTTTCTCTCCATCGAAATAGATCATTTTTAATGCCGTAGTGTGGAACATTCAGGGTGATGCAACACTTCACTTTCCCCCGTAGAACAATGATAATTCCTCTACAGAAAACTGAAATTCATGTCCATCCGAATTACCTACAACAAATACACAAATAGCTCTGTATTTCCCACTTAAAGCCGCACTGTGTAACTTTATAGGTGGAGGGTCCGTTACTTACAACTTGCTACTGTACGAAAAAAACTGTCTGAATACTGCAAAAAAGCTCTAAAATCTATCAGAAAATGACTTAAAAGTAGTGAAATTATCTTGCTCCATCATTTTACTCGACATTTATCTTAAAATAAAAAACCTCTAGACTAGAATTAAGCCGTCTCAGAACTCGTAAGAAGGTAATAAATCTGAAAATGAAATTAATAAGCTGATATAAGTTTTAAAATCTTGGCCGTGAAACTCTAAACGTGGTTATACATTGTTTTTGGTGAATACAAAGCGCGTTCTTGCAGTGAGTGGGCTCGCTTCTCCACGGCTCTGACCTCGAACTTGACTAGTAACGATTTATCTAAAACAAACACACATGTGGCTCTATATTTCCCACTTAACGGTGCATTATGTAACTTCTAAGGTGGAGCGTTTCCATGGAGATCCAAATCCAAATCCACTTTATTTCTATAGCACATTTTACAAACAAAGCCATTTCTAAAGTGCTGCAGAGAGATCGTAAAATGAAGACAACAAATGCTAAAATTCGGTCATATTTAGTTTGGAAGATAATTTGTACCATTAGATTTTGAATTTTAAATCTCACAGAATTTCTCACTTTGAATTTTTTAACCCTGAAAAATTTGTTGAATAATTTTCATTCTGAATTTGAGTTGCTGAAATTTTAAGTGTACATTTTCATTATGTTTCAAATTCAAAATAAAAATATCACCTTTTAAATATTCAGCACAAATATTTTCAAGCCCAAAATTCAGAGTGTAAAATTCGCAGGGAAAAATTTTGTAGCAAAAATCCAAGACGCCAAGGCTGAAAATTACCTGAATATTTAAAAGCTGATTTTTTATATTAAATTTTAAACACTTGTACACTTAAAATTCCAACCCCCAAAATTCTGAATAAAATAAAATTCAAAGTGAGAAATTCAAAATC
>JACN01148146.1:0-17844 GCA_000787155.1 Scartelaos histophorus
CAAATAAAATAAATCGAAATCTAATAAAAACTGAAAAAGTTGCCACCTCAAAGATATTTTGTTAAAAGAAGCTCTTGATTTACACATTAACAACAGAAAAGAGTTCATTCTCATCCCATCACAACAATCTTCTTTTTTTTTCTAAATTAGAAGCAGTTTTTTTCTATGCTCATGGTTTCCACGGTAATGGCCAGCTGCCAGTCTGCGGATTATTGGTTAATAGGGCCAAGACTGAAGAGCAGTTCAATAAAGGTAGGCAATGGATAAGATCAGCCTGTGTGTCTTAGCTTGGACACAGTCCTCCGAAACTACCTTCCTTTATATACTGTGATATTGTTCTGTTTATCTCAATAGAGACTATTGTATTCTATTGAATTTTGATAGTAGTCTATGATCATTTTCTTAAATATACAGATAATACACAGAAGGATACAGTAGTATTCATACAATATATATTGACAACATTGTTTAGAAAAATAATTCAAGGACAAGATAATATTTTTAAGGAAGAAATTGCATGGCCTGTATAGCAAACAAACAGACAAAACATGCACACTAAATGTTAAATGAAGCCTAGAAGGACATAATTGTTTCTTCAGATATAACATGGGGTAATCTAGCCTCTCCAAAACATACCCGGGTCTCAATACAACTGTCCCATGGGTGCACAGAGGCCAATGAGGACCACCCACTTTCTTTTCAATTATCATCTTGCAGCAACCTGTCTCCTCTTCAGGATTCGGCGGGAGACACTGACAACTCTCCAGGGGGAATTACAATTAGAGGCGCTGTTTGTCCTCCCCAATAAACTTGCAGACTGTAGCAGACAATCTCCTCTCTCCACTCTGCAAAGAGCATGTGACCCCCACGGCAAACAGGATTACGCCCCAAATCCCACGTCTTTGCTTTGCTCTGGCCTGTGGAGATGTAGTGGTCAGAGGGGCCAGGGTGAAGGCAGGCTCGAGTAACTACTTATTGTACTCACCAGCAATTATTATTTTATGTTTATGTTTAATTTAGTACAATTATAGGTCTACTATTTAAAGAAGAGTTTGTTCTTCACTTTGATTAGAGTTGAATGGAAATAAATAGTAAATGTATTACATCACAGTGCCCATCAACAACATTGGAAAGTTTTGAAAATGCACACAGAAAGCAATATTAGCAGGTGAAATCCAAAGATGTCATAAAAAGATATCACACATATTTCCTATTATGATGAAGTATTGTTCTCTTTTTAATGTTTGAAGTAATATTTTATTGTAGTTTAATGATGATACCTGTTTTTTGTTTGTATGTCACTGCAGTTATTGTATAGAGAAATGCTTAACTGGCCCATGTATAGAAATGTATATATTTTTATACCAAATAGTTTGTAATGTGTTTGTCTATGATGAAGATTGAATATCACTGAATGTGTTGGCTGAGTTGATCAATTCAGTGCAAGCAGCGGGGGTCTTCCTCATCCCCCTGGGTGGCTGACGTGACTCTATTATTTACTTGTAACTTGTATCATTTGTTTATAGCCAGTCCATTAAAATCCTATGTGTACTAATAACAATGGCCCTAAGAATGAGTCTGGGGGAACAGCAATTAGGCCACAATCCACATGGGACAAAGGGTGTGTTTCAGATGCCAGCCGCAGTGGCCAGTGTCCGTGGAGTGTTTATTTGGCCTGTTGGAGCCAGCTGGTCATACCAAGGATTAGAAAAGGCACATTGACTCCACACTGCAGGGGGTAGCAGCACTACCAAAGAGAAACAGGACTTTTTTTTTTTTCAAACTCCTCAATGCGGTCCACCAATCTCCGAGGCTTTTGTGTGGGTGGTGGGTGCTGAGTGGACATGGGAGGGGTGAGTGAGTCCCCCTCCCCTCCTCACTCCTGTTGCTGTCTTGTTGGTGCAGCCAGCCACACTTCAGTGCTAATTAGCGGTCAGATCTAGTGGCTCCTAATCAGTGGGACATGTTAAAACTGCCCTAATCAGGCCTAATCCTGGCTTTGTGTCACACACAACCTGCACCAGTCTATTTACCCTTTCAACTGGATTGATTGAGGCATCATCATTTTAGGGATTTGGTCACTACACATCGGATGAAAATGGAATAACAACATCACTTGTTCCAAAGCAAATACATTTTGCTTTGCTTAATACATTTTAAATCACAATAATCTTTTGAAACTTCTGAATTACAAGTAAGAATCCTTTATATTATTATCTGTTGATCATCAATCACCTTTTACCTTTTATTACACTTCCCTCTTTAACTGACCACTGAAAAGCTGTACATATTAAGTCAAACTGAGCTTTAATGACAGTATCCCCCTTCATTTCAAGCATTTTTCATACAATTTCTTTTCACCTACCCCTGTCTCTGCTCACTTCACTGTGTGAACCTTTGATTGTTTAAAGACATTTAAGCTTTGGATTATACTATGAAACATATTATGCAGACACTTTTCAACAATAAAAACACATCGAGATGAAAAGCTGCTGCTGCTACGATGAAATGCCAATGTGAAGAGGTGAGGAGGCCTGTCAGTATGAGTTCTGTTTTAAACAGGAAGCATTAAAGGAGCATTAAAGGAGAACTATGTCACTTTTCTGGTGGAGGGCATGCCAATCCATGGAGATATTAATGCTTTGGCATGAATGTTTCACAATATGACATTAAACTTATTTATCTTCATGGAGACAGATGGCATGATCAAAATAAATTATGGGTCAGACCTGTGTAGTGGCAAAGTAAGAATGAATGTTTTTTTTTTAAGTATTTCTGAGCAATAGAATAAAACTAAATTAAATTAAACACTCCATCAGAAAAGTTACATAGTGTTCCATTAAGCTGCTTCAGATCAATATTTTAACAATAAATAAAATCTTAAAATGGTAACCTACATATGGTATAGTTTAATACTAAAAAAATCACAAGCATAATGTCCTTTAAGATAAACTATTTTATAAGTTGTTGTGTTGTGTGCAGTTACTGTGATGATGACATTGTTCCACATTGTTCTGTTCAGCTGGTTCAGGCTGCAGAGCGTCCCAGCTCAGACCTGAGTGTGTGTTCTGTCTTGTTACAACCTACAATCTGAGATTTCACCAACAATAAAGGTTCAATATTTTCTATATAGATCTTATTCACTACACCTGCATACCGGCTCTGTTGTTAAACACTGTACTAATTAGTCACTTGCAGTATTTTAATAATTAACCTGCTTATAGTTTTAAATGAGCTGTAATGCATAGGCACCTAACTGTGGTAGGGGGTAATAGGATGATTTCCCATTGCAAATGTTTTCAATTGTGCATAATGAAGTTCCATGTGTTCTATAGTCATTACACCAGAGAGTCTAATGCAGTCAGATCTGATTCAATTAGCGTCATCTCCCACCTTCTTTAATCAGCGCTCCCACATTCACCTATACATAACTGATACAGGTCCACTGGAGAGGCTACTCAGGAGACACAATGAGGTCATCAGTGGTGACCATATGTATGAATTTGAGCCAAGTGCCAAACTAGGGAGAATAGATTAGGTAATTACCATACTTTTTGGAGATATAGGCCATAAATTAAAGTCTCCAACAACTTCTCAAGTGACAGCTCATCTAATCAAGGCCACAATCACGGTGCTGCCTTGCTGTTTACTGATTGCTCTAATCAAAAAGGGCTTCTTCAAACACAGCTAATTGGTCAGTTTACTCACGGTACAGAGAGGCAAATGTGGAGGGGCTACTGTCGTGATTTGAAGGACCCAAATATCTCCTATTTGCATTGAGTGCCACCAGAATACTCTTGACTCCCACAAGTTATCAGCAAACCAGACAATTATTCATCAGGCACAAATTGGTACATCAAAGTCAAATCAGAGAATTATTGCAGCACGACCCCACAGCACCGGCTCAGAGGAAAGGTGGCCTTTGATTGACCGCTATGCCCTTTCCACAAGTGGAGTGGGAGAAGGAAAGGTGATTGGCTTAAGTTTGCACCACACAAAATCTTTGCAACTTGTAGAACTACAGACTGAAGTTGAAGCTTTCCTTACACAGACTCTCAACATGCACCAATAAGTAATAATATACATATACAAAATCTATACAAGATTATGATTTTTACTGATTGTCAAACTGTTGACTATATATGACCTTTGTGTATGGTCATCATGCATCAGCAGCATTCAGAGGATAGGACAGTACACGACAAAAGTAAGAATTTGTAAAAAACAAAACACTGAATAACATTTATATTAGATTAGACATTGAAGTACCTTATTTTCATACATTAGAAGCAAAAGAGTTTAAGAGCTTGGTCTTCCTCCTCCCAAATATACAAGATTAAAAAGAAGGCATCTGAATAATACATATCTTGGTGTGTGAAGCAGTCTTGAAACAGTCCAATACTTAGCACTCAAAAATCAAACTTGTATGATACAGTATGTCCCCAAGACGGCAGAGCCTAGGTGGCTTGGGTAGTCCAATACTTCTTTTCACACCAGAGAGACTGAAGGACAGCCCCAGAGCATATATCATATATAGCACCTGTGGCATTTCAACATAGATCATTCAGATAATTATTAGTTTCATTTATTTTTGTTATGGTTGATTTGAGAAGTTTCAAAATCCTGAGTGACGTTTGTGTCCAAGGATCAGATGGACCCTTTAAAATCAGTACTAAATGTGTGTGTGTGTAAACCTGTACAATAAATAATAAATAATAGTATCAAGAAGGGCAGCAGTCCAGCCCTGACAGCACAGTAAAGCATGGAACTTGTATTGTGTTGCAAATATGAATAGTCCTCATATTGTGATGCCGAGGGAGCCAAATTCATAGGGCTAATTGTCAAAATACCTCTGTGCACTCGAGCGCCGCATGACTTGAGGGCACTTGTTCGCCTCTTGTGTTGTGATGATACTATATCTCCAAACAAGTTTACAGCCTCAGGAGTGATGCCTCTCATATACATGGATATCCAGGCTGTCTTTTAGCACCGGGATTACCAAAGGGGTGTCACCGGTCATGTTTATTGTCGTGCCATTTTAAGGTGAACTTTATGAGGTGTTTTGATTAAATGTCATGCCTTAACCCGAATTTCCAGTTAATACCCCCCATGACGATAAATGAAAGGTGTGGATAGTGGTATTTTGGCCTAAGCTGCTTTGATCACTTTTGCTTATTTTAATGTCAATACATTTAAGCCATATAATTTAATTATCTCCCAATGGCCAAGAGGCACCTTGGGAGAAGATAGCATAAAGAGACTAGAGTTTAGGTTTAATTTGTGTAAATGTGATGTGTTTTTCAGAGGGAGGTACACTGCCCGCTCTCACCCAAAGGTCATCTGAAGGTCACCAGGTCCCGGCTGAGGTAGAAACTGTTATTTGTTATTTGTGCATTGAGAAAGATGCAGAGCAGGAATGTGGAAATGTGAGGTGGACTGAAGCACACACGTCTCTAGTGGTTATGGGAGACTGCACCATGAATAAATTGACTACTGTCCCCATGCAGAAGATTGCCTTCAATCATGAGGCATAAGGTGTCAATGTGGCGCCCTGTGTGACTGGAGCACCAAATTACCTTCCTGCAGATTGCCGAGCAGGGTGTAATAAGAATGGGGAATGAGCTGAAGAGGGAGGACTGCTAATTAATGTGGCCAAAGTCAGAGCCTGTGTCCTGGGCCTGATGGTCAACCTCAGGCCAGGAACTGTGGAACGAGCATCAGTTAATATGTGAGCAGAAAATGTATGAAGAGAAAGAAGAAATGGTTGTTAAGTCTGAATGGCCACCTTTAAATCAGGGGGTTGCAAACATATGTGCCTGTTATATGGGCCTGTTG
This sequence comes from Scartelaos histophorus, assembly GCA_000787155.1. NCBI lineage: Eukaryota > Metazoa > Chordata > Actinopteri > Gobiiformes > Gobiidae > Scartelaos > Scartelaos histophorus. The sequence goes on from JACN01148146.1 coordinate 5,836, forward strand.
GCTAACAAGAGATACTCTTCAATAGATATAAATCACCATACAGCAAATATATATATATACAAATGTATAAACTGTTTTGTTTTACCAGAAAACTGCTGCAGAGTTCTATTACCAAGACATTCCTACCAATAATATGATCCACAACAAGAACCCATACAATGATCATCCATGACATTCTTGTGAAATATAACTGTATCCATTTACATACAAATGTCCATGGAACTAAAAGCGATGCAGGTCCATTTGCTCCATTTACTCTGAAACCCAGACTAAACAAAAGCCCGGCTTGTGCATTAAAGCAATTGTTTATGCCTGCATGGTGCAGTATGGATAATTCCGTCGTAAATGGTTATTAACTGATAGAGAAACCATGGCAGTCCATAATAGCTGGTAATCATCCTATCTGTGGACGTGTTTTCCCTTATACACAGGGTTAAAGAATTAGAGTGTGTAGTCAATTACATTTAGCGGGTCACAGAAATTAATTTAGTGCCTTAGGAATGTTTTACCCGGTTGGTCTGCGGCAGTGCTGTGGTAGCATTCTGCACACATAATCAAGCATGAGCTGAGCCTGTCTACCCAATCTACTACACAGTCCCACAGGGAAAAATGACTTGCAACAGGAAAACCTGCATGAATACTAATTTGCCTACTTGGCTTTAACAGCTTTTGCAATCCAATCTCATAGGAATTTGTAGAATATGATGCCTTTCCATCTTTCCATATTAATTAAGCAGGCAGAGAGGCAGAGTGACAGAGGGACAGGGTGTAATAGAGAGAGAGGGGACATGGGAATATCTCTGAGCTGGGACTCTGTGCTCTCAGTCCTAAATGCAGTTAATTATAATGTGATTTGAAGCATCTCAAGCAGGAATCTGGCAATCTGCATTTGGAGTTTTGAACAGGGCACGTCTCTTCATTATGGATAGGCACAGTTAGCGCTTCCAGACAGTCCAGAAATGATCAACTGCTAAAACTGATAATAAAATAAATATGTGAACTGATCACAATATGTAATATGGATAAATGGTTTGGATTCCTCACTTGGAACACAGCTATAATGGAAGTGAGCTACAGACCTCATAGAAGATCATTCTCAGATGTGCAGAGGTGAATTGTTCTCAAGATAGAGCACTGTTATTTAAAAATAATATAAATTAACAATGAATGGAGTGTGCAATATTTTATTGTTTGACCCTAACCCTTTGGGACAACGGATGGAAATTAGCATTAGGCAACAATTCGGCGTGTTTCATGCTATGTCATATTCCATTAATGCTTTGTCCCAATCAAATATATAAATAAATGTGTAGTATTTTGAGTGAATGACAAAGTAAATTAACAAAATTAACAAACAAAATTATAAAAATTTTAAACTAAAAATAAACAATGCTTTTTTGCCTTGCGAACAAGCAATGCCTCTGGGTTTAAATAAACAAACTAAAGAAGCTGAGGTGGCTCGGGCATCTGGTCCGAATGCCTCCTGGGCGCCTCCCTCGGGAGGTGTTCCGGGCATGTCCCACCGGGAGGAGGCCCCGGGGAAGACCTAGGACACGCTGGAGGGACTATGTCTCCCGGCTGGCCTGGGAACGCCTCGGGGTTCCCCCGGAGGAGCTGGAGGAAGTGGCCGGGGTGAAGGAAGTCTGGGAGTCCCTGCTTAGACTGCTGCCCCCGCGACCCGGCCCCGGATAAGCGGAAGAAGATGGATGGATGGATAAAGAAAAGTACTACACTAAAGCATCTTTCATTGATGGAAACAAGTGCATTTTACTTGAAATAGTAGCATTTATTTAAAATTGCATAAATCTTGAGTTAGGACTGATGATTATAATTTCATTAACTATAAAGAATTACATTTACTCTTTGATTCACAGGTTACAGTTACTTTACAGACACTTAATTTTACATTTCAGTTTCACATTAGGGCAGGAAGTAACTAAAAGGTGAAGGCAAGAAAACAAGGAGATAAAGGAAAAACAGCAGGATGCACTTTAGGATATTGATGACTCAAGCCCCATAAATCTTGAGAAATAAGTTACATTAGTCTGGTTAGAAAATATTTCAGTCTCATGCTTTAACAGTTGAAACATACTGTTTCAAAGCTCTGAGCCCTGCTCAGTCAGTGACATCAGCTCAGCCAGGCCATGACACACACACAGACCCATCACCACAGATGTGGGAGCAGCCATGGCCACAGTGGAGGGCCATGAGGGGACAGAGCAGCCACATTTCTTAAATTAATTGTCTTAAATTAAATATGAAGAAGGACAGGGCGGGTAACACAGATGGTAGAAGTGAGCAAGTCAGAAGACGACCAAAGACTATTAGGAAACCTTAGTAGTTTTTGCTCCACTGCCTCCCACTGGTTACTCCAAAATGCCACTGCACATGTTAAAGAAAACAGGCTTTTCCTTTCATGTTCACTAGTTTCTGCTTAGACACTTTAAACACAAATAAAGTCCAGATCATTTACTTATTCCACTCTTAGAAAACCATACTTATACAAGGAGTCTGTGCTGACATTCCCATGCAGAGACTCAACGGTTATACAATGATACTTATATGCAAACTACAGTGGGAGGCTACCATGGTTTAGACTTAGAACCTCTTAGTTGGTGCATAGGCCAGCCAGGCCTTTTGGCACGTTGCACAGTCCAATCAAAGTCCATCCGGGGGGTTATCTGGCCAGCAAGTCATGGCATCATCCCTTTCAGTAGTTCTTGTCCAGTTTAGTTAGCTTGCTAATAGATATATTTGAATATCATACATTTGTCTTGACCTATGAGTCTCATAGCTCTAATCATAGCCCTTATCTTCAAATGACCTTGGGACAATAATGAACTATAGAAGTGGTTATACAAAATAGCTGAGCCAAGTTATTTATCCTAACACACATACAAAACATATGTATAAACATATGTATATGTTTCAGCTACTTCCTGTAATCTTCTTCAGAAGTACAATAATATTCACCTGCTGAGGTAGAATTTGTTCAAGAAATTACTCAAATAAGAGTAAAACTCCAGGTTTTCTGCTCAACATACTCGACTTCACCAGCAGGTGGATCACTAACTTCCTGATGAACCAGAGACAGCGTGGGCAACTGAGGAAGAATGTCTTGGAATGTCTCTATACACCAACTTCTGCACCTCCAACCACAACTCTGTAAAGCGGATCAAGTTTGCTGGTGACTCCACCCTCATCGGGCTCATCTTGGACAGTGATGAGTGTGACACCAGGAGGAAGGTGGACCACCTGGTAACCTGGTGCAGTGGCAACAACCCGGAGACAATGGAGATGATCATAGACTTCAGAACAGGTCCCCTGACCCCCTTACCCTGACTCACACCCTCATCACCACTGTGGACTCCTATAGCTTCCTCAATAGCACCATTACCCAGGACCTCAAGTGGAGGCCAATCATTTAGTCCCTCATCAAGAAGGCCCAACCTAGAAAGTATTTTCAGCGGCAGCTGAGGAAAGCAAAGCTGGCAGCCCAGATGATGGTGCGGCCATCACTGAGGTCATCCTCATCTCCTCCATCATGGTGTGGTGCACCAGGACCACTGCCAGGATCAGACTACAGCACATTGTGCTTCTCACTGAGACTCCAGGCCTTGAGGAGAGCAGTCAGGGGAGACCCTTCTCACCCTGCCAATGGCCTATCTGAGCTATGGCCCATTCAGACCAGACCTTCTCTCTACAGGGACAGTTTCTTACCCTCTGCTGTTGGACCCGTGAACATTCTATAACACCTGCCACTTTAAACAACCCTCTGTGACAGTAATAATCTATTTGCACTATTGTTCACTGTCCATATTTTTGAATTTGTAATCAGTCAAAGTCTACTTAACACTTTATTTATGGCATTTGAATCATAATTTTTAATTGGAAATATGGCAGAATAAGAAGAGATGGTTTGTAGTTTGTGATTTTTTTTTCACTCATTCTGAAGGGGAAAAATGCAATAATTGGATAACTAAATGAGGTCACTTACCCAAAGGTTGGTGGTCCAATCTCATCTCAGATCAGTGCATATTATTGTGTTTTGGGGCAAGACACTTCACCCGCCTTGCCCATGTACTCTATGTATGCATGTATACCACAGTATAGCAGTCAGTGAGCTGCTGACCTTCTCCTTCTGACATTCTCACTGCTCCCGACATAAACATGGTTAGTAAAGTGCTGGTCCGCAGGTTGGCAGTATGACTCCAGTACCCACAGATCATTCCTGTCCTTGGGCAAGACCACCTCACCCTGAGTATCTGTGTACACTGATGCACGAATGTGTGTGACCAGGGGAGTAATTGACCATGACCATATTACTTCTGTCCACTTCCTGTGCAACTTTTGTAATTTTATATTTTTTCAACATTAAGTTTTGAAAAAAAATGAAATAAATAATAATAATCTTAAAATGCAATTGAACAAACAATGTATTTGAACATAAATTGACAAAAGGTGGCTTGATAATGGTCCCAAAATAGTGAGTCCAAATAGACTTCATTATGCTTTGTTAAATCATCATAATCAAAAGATCAAACCGTTGTGGACATGTGGCATCCAGCTGCAGATGACAGTGCTTTTCTATAGGAGCTTGTGAAATCCTCCCATAATAAGAGAGCGAGGCGTCCATACACGCTGAACAGATTTCACTTGGCCCTTTGTGTCGGAGAATCTCACCTGGTCTTTAGAGTGGGGGGCAGAGGGGAGCCAACCTTCCCGGCCCTGCAGTGATGGAGACACAGCCTTCCTCAGTAACCCATTCTCATTCACACGCATCATTCATGTGCAAATCACTCCCAGGGCCATTGTTCAGACGCCGCGCCGCCTCAGACTTTCCAAATCCAATGGTAAATGTAGCTTCAGTAACCAGATATGTTCTATAGGAGATGGTAACAATATAAAGTACATCTATTTGTCTATTTTATCACTGTTTGTTTTTAAGTAAAAATAAAATATATATATATTTTTTTCACCAAAAGTGTGCTCGCTGCCTGACTAGAAACAAATGCTATGTGTGGGCTTCAGCAAAAATGTATACTTTTGAGAGACATACTGATGACAAGAATAACAGATTATTGTTATTATCTGGGATCATACAAGCGGAAGAAAAATAAATGCTAACCTTAACTATGATTTCATGTTGTAGAAAAAGTAATCGAATAAATATTAGTTGAATAAAAGGAAGGGTCTTGCTTTTACAATGCATGAAGTCATAAAAAAACTACACTACAGCTATGGCAAATTTTACCTTTAGTACCTTTACACATGGATTTAGAAAGTATATTTCTTCTGTGACAGTACACCAGGTATGCAGAACTTCCTTGTAAATGGATGAGATGTATTTTAATATATGAGATACGAAGCACTATCAACATTATTTGTTAACTTAAATTACATTAAACGATTTGAGTGGGAAGTTTAATTATACAGAACATCAAACTTAATGGCTATAAAACATGTATTCGGTGAAAGTAGCCAGTGTGAAGACAAAGCAGCATCCTTGGGGACAGCGCTCAATTAAGCCCTCCTACCTGAATGCACTGATTTTGTTTTAATGTTCAAGGACAAAGCTACTAATTCATGTCCAAAATAAACATTTTTACCAAGAACTGCGCTGATCAGTGGGAAAGATTGTTTAACTGTATATAATGGCGACGGCTCTCTTTGAAAACGCCCTGAGCTCTTGTAATCAAAAGCACAGCCTTTTGTCTGTTTACCACACATACCAAAGAAGCTGCCAAAGAGGCCACGGCAGGATGAATGAAGATTTAATTGAGACCTATTGAGGCAGAAGATCAAAATGACCTTGCTTTAAATGATTATTCACTGATAAAAATATATAAAAGTAGGGAAGGGACATAGACAGGCACACACTCAGGAGTTTGTCCAGTTTGTATTGAAGCCATATTAACTTTACCTTAAAGGGCTCATATTACCATATTTTCAGATCTATGTTATAATGTCGCTTCCTCATCAAAAACAAAACTTTTTGAATTTGTTTGCTTGTTTCATTCACGCACATTTAACACACAAATCCTGCACATTTAGGCTGTGTTCACTAAAGTTCACTATCATTTGGATGATTTCAGCTCTGGAATTGTCAATCTCTACTAAACTATAAGTAAAAAGTAGCTCTTAACTTGAAAACTAATAGTATATGACATCTCAAGGTGGAACAGCATTTTGAACTTTGGAGACAGACAAACTAATAATAATAAAGGATTACTCAAACATGTGTAAATGCAACAAAACAAAACTTCAGGTATGTGTTTCAGTTTAAACCTCACAAGAATCAATAATGTGTAATGTAGGGCCCTTAAGCTATCAACCAAAACAGTTCACTTTTATGTGTAAATATAACTGCATTTTTGAGGTTGATTTGAAGTGTATTAGAATTCCTTCATTTTGCAATTCTGCCCATTTTAAACAAGTAATTTCTGTGCAAAGAGAAAAGTGATCTGGTTTTATATTGACCTTCATTTAAGTCATTATGTCTGATCACCACATCCAGGTGACAATGTGCTGAAACCAAAGGGCCACGTACATTTTTTAAGTGTCGCCAAAGGCACTCAATAGTTTGTACATGGATTCATAAACTTGTCATTCTAAAGACATTGGCATATTCAGTCAAGAATTTGATCTGAAATTCTTTTAAAGCATATTATCAGGTTTACTCATTACAATGCATACCAAACAGCACCGAAGGCTAAGTGAAAAAAACACACCAGATTATGCACAATAGAGAAAAGATATGCATGTAATAACCAGCAATGACCGCAAACTCCAATTTCCCTAGATATTTTTATCCATGTGGAATCTATGAAGGTAAATCACACTAGAATCTGGTCAACAAAACTTTCCTGCATTCCTCTTGTGGAAGATATTGCTCACATAACTGTACATCCAAGTTTGGTTTGAAAGCAAACATGGGCAGTGCTATCCATTTGAATACTAGTTCTTCCTGTAACAAGGACAGTTTTATATGCCGACAATACCTTGACACCTTTACAAAACAAAGCCTTGACTTATTTTACTTTTATAAAGGAAATCATACAAGTACATGTGTGTTGTACCCCCTTGTACAGCATGTTGTACACTACAATACAAAGTCTGCATAATATGAAATTATCATATGAATGCAATAACTGGGTGAGATTTTGACTTTACCACTACAGATTGGAACTAAATATAAATGCTAATGTCATCTGTAATCACATTTTAACCCAATATAATAAAATAAAAACTTGTCAGTCAAGGACGTCCACTGCATATCGGCTGTGTCTTGATGGCTTGGACGCTGAGACGCTCCTACTCGCCCTGTTATTGTGTACGCATTAGTACAATCTAACACCACTTCTACTATGAGCTATGTGTCTCACACAAGTGTCTGTTGACATGCTCCTTAACATGGATATTATGTGAGAAAGCCTTTTAGCAAACTCCAAATGATTCTGCCACAGTTCCCTTTTCTCTGCTGGGTCAGGGCTGTCCGCAGCCATTATTGGTAATGAATGTGGAGTCCTACTTTAAAAGGTTCATGCATGTAAAGTCACCTAAAGCTGACTAATGGAATCTCACTGACACTGGATGCCAGAGGCTTTTTACTACATCCCAGAGCTGCACATTTGGACATTCAAACAAGCACAGACATAATGAACTATAAATGTAAACTTGGAAATGTAACCTCCTACACAGCAGCTCACAGCTATAAATAGAACAGAACAGTGTGCAGCAAAGGTCCCCATTGTGCGTAATGCACTGACCCTGATTCATTTTGTCTGTTCAATTTGGTCCTGGCTTTTGCAAAAGTGTCATATAAGCACATTTATTAAAGATGCGGCGGCTACAAATGCAAATATTTAAGTGCTGGCCCACATGTTCTAAACACAGAGTTTGTTAGCACTGCTACACTGTGTGCCCCGGGAGATGGGCCTCTTCAGAGGGGTCAGAGGTCACGGCACTGCGCGCAGAGTGGCCATTGTGCTTTGTCGTTTCACAGGTGACTCACATCACTACACTCGAGCAGGCTGGAGGCAGAGCACTCGGAGATGCTTGCAGCATTCAAAATGCATGATTTCCAGCCTAGTGCAAACAAATCGCTTTAAAAGATCAGTTTAATCTATTTGGAGCTGTTATTATGAGCCGGGAGAGTTGTTCAGATAAAGAGACTGAAGCAGGGTTAACATCAGAGTGTTGGACAACTCTTCACATACTTTACCCATGAGAGCCGTCTCCTTTTATTATATTATTTGTTTTTACAATACGCAATGCATTTGATTTACAAATGTGGAGCAGACATTTAGTGGGTTACACACATAGCAAGCTCTTTTGAATGTTCTGATGTAATATAGTATATAGAATAAATATTGGGCCCAGAGCTTATTAGTCGTAGAAGTCATCAGTGTCAACATTGTTTGTGTTGAAAGGTTGAGGACGTAAGGCTGCTTCAATCTCAGAGTAGCTGTCATCTGATTCTCCCCAGAATGCTATTGCAAAAGAGGACAGAAAAAAATTGACATTATCAGAGCAGAATGTTTACCCTTCCACACTTCATATTAAGTGTAACCTTTTACATCTTCTGCATATTTTTTTTTTACACAGCCAATTCTACACACTCTTTATAAGCATTTGAAAGGAGAGAAGCAAAGATTACCTTGAGTTTCATATCACAATGACAATCTTAACAGTCTTGCTTTTATGCACTTGAAAAAAGTGCATCTACATCTTGTTCACTCACATGCCTTGGGTGATCTGATAGAATCTTTAAAAACTTAATACAAATGACAACTATAAAACTGGAGGTCGAGATGTCCTCCCTTATTTTATTCATCTTAATTTGTACTCTAAAATACATTTGTAGAGAGCCTTCCCTTCCTATATGACCTAAATGTACTTTTCAGACATGTTTTTTTAATCATTTAACCGTGAACAGGGCAAAGCTGCTAAGAGCTTGCATACATGCTTTCACTAACCTGATTTTAGCTTCAAGGTAATTTTCCATTAGCAAATACTTCAGAAGCATTATTGCATTTACAGAGAAATATAATCAAACAGTTGGTGCTTGATTGAAACTAAAAAATTTACAATCAGTCACACACAAACCTCTTTATCATAATCTGTTCGATGTAATTAACCTTGTTTTGACATCGTCTTTTGTGAGCAACTGAAGCAACTTTGTCTATACTCACCTTTTGACTGTAGAGCAGAGTGAGCCTTTGAGTTCGCTCCCTCCGTTCTGAAAACACAAAAAACGTTATCCTTGCAAGTTATTGCCATAGACTTTCTTTGATAAAATTATGTTAAACTAAAAATAGCTTTAATGAAAGACAGGACAAAGCATGAAGGAAGTTGGAATGATTTTTTGGCTTTGTTTGTATTTATTTTGATTAGCTTTTGAAAAACAAACAAAAAAATTAAGAAATACACGCTATTTATGTAAACAAAGGAAATGGGCATTTTCAGAAGGGCACTATTTTGACTCCTATTCCAAATTGTGCCAAAGGACTTGAACAAGACCCTCTTTATTGTAAAATGTGTCAAAAACACAGGTTGCCAGGTTCCCATAGCTTCAGTGATATCACTATGTAAATGTGTGACCTCCAAAAAGTCTTTGATCTAGCTCAATGCATATGCAATAAGCCCCCCCTCCCCACCCTCAGTTCCACTATTAAAGGGCTCCTCTTTAATTTACATCCTCACAGAGCCTATTGAAAGGTACACAATGTATCCTCATCATCTCTCAGGTTAGCATACATATCTATATAGCTTATTTGTCCGGGTCTTTCAGGCTACAAGAACTGATGAGCTTCTCTCTGAAAATGGGAAAACCCTAGTACGCCTGTGAGCGCCAGCGAATGCTTAAACAGCCACAATGTATATAACACAGACTTAATCTTCCCATTCCCCATGTGTATCTTATGGAGTTTTATCTGGAGTAAAAGGACTAGACGATTCTAGATGCATTCCAGTCAAAATGGTCAAACATGCATAAAATACCTCAGTGGTGACCATTTTCATAGAGCGCCTAACCCTTACAATAAAACTAGTGAATTTTGTTTAGCAAGAAACTTGTTTTTTTGTTTTCTTCTATGAAACACTGCCCAAAGTAGTTTTTAGGAGTGTTCCATGGCCATCAGTAGACATGTCAAGAAAGACAAATCTATGACAGAATTAATAAGTTTTATCAAATAGCTTATTTTGTACACCTCCTGCTAAAAGCAAAAGATATTGTAATGTTGGTTTTATTTTACTTGATATTGATGCTACAATGTGGATGGCAATAGCATGTGCTTTGGCAGGATATTAACTCCTGAAGGTTATTCTTGATGTATAAATGATGTGCACTTCAATATACACTTGACTTGGTTACTCATTTTTCATGTGGTGAACTTTATGCAAAGAGACTCAAAAATGCATATTAAGAAGTGAAAATAATACGGCAGCCCATGAAAGCTCCAACACAAAAGCATGAGCCTGATATCCACATTTAGCCTCTTAAACAGTCAGTTAAAGCACAGACGCTAAAACATCTAAACCGTAGGGAATAGAGGATCCATTTGCCAAAGTTAAGAATCGAAAAGCATACATAGCCTGAAGCCACAGAAATGTGTCATATTCCATACAATTACTTCCTCTCTTTTGCCACAATAATAGCTGTTACAGACAGTAAATTGGGCTTTTTCTTTTCTCCAACTTCCCCCAGGATGGGAATGGTCTATCAGCTGTGCCACTTCAGCAAGGGACAGGATTGATTTCAAGACGAAGCCATTACCATAGGGAGCCCAGTCTGTATGTGACCCCGCCAATCTAATATTCCGTTTCCATAAACATTTATGCCAGTTCATCTTCAGCTGAGTTTCCCTTAATTGAGGCAATGATCTGAATATATAAGACTGGGCTGGCCTGCATTTTATAAACTCGTGGAGGGAGAGGTAAATGTGTAAAATGATGCAAATTACAGCTATTGTAATTCCAATGTTCTTTCCACAATGCCTCGCTCATTCTCTGTTTCCGTCACACATTTGTTTCATATTGTTGTTTATGACACGTTTTAACATCTATTCCTGTCTGATATACATCACTGAGTCCATGTGACCTGTACATTTGTATACAGACTACTTAGTTTGGCACTATAATTTTCTATAATAGCTTAGTATATGACAAAATAGGAATGCCCTCTACAGCCATTCAGACAAATAAACTGAAACCTATTTCAGTATTTGAATAATTAAGGGATATTAGTTCAAACAATGCTACTGAAACATATAGTTCTACACATGCATTATAAAATTGATACCCCAATACACACCATATATTCAAAACTCATAATGTAACAAATATGACAGATCTGACAAAAATATACTACTGTGCGATGTATGAAATAATGCTTATCTAGCACTAAACAACTGCTTGGAAACAATGCTAGCTGGAAAACTGCCTTTATTTACCCTGGGTTTTTTTAAGCTCCTGCCACCCACACATGGACGCTAATAGCACAATGGCACTTTTAACGCAGCAGTGCCTGTCTAAAGGTAAAGGGAGCCCCATCACCTCATCACTGCCATCTACTCCTACTCCTAGCTCCGACCCTCAGGAACACTGCTCTGTCTCCGCCTCAATGGGAGCAGGACACAGCCTTCAGAGGGGTCCAACAGCACAGGGGACAAGCGCCTGATGAGTGGGCTCTTTCTAGCATGTGAGTGCTCTCTGCTGGCTGCAACTGGGTACTGCAGATGAACATTTGAACTGAGGTTGGGGTTGTGGGAGAATAGACCAGACATGAGGATGACAGAAAGAAAAGAAGCTGCATCTTCACAAATTCAGTCTCTGAGGCAATTCTGAAAAATGAAAAGTACACAAAAAAATTATAGCACTTGAATGTATGCATTTTCATAATTACTAAAAAAAAGTATTCAATCTGTTGCTAGACAGTGATCTCCCCTGGCAATAAAAACATTATTTAATGTAGTTGTGTATATATGTACACATACACACACACACACA
>KN518694.1:5151-19652 GCA_000787155.1 Scartelaos histophorus
GGGGAAATGAGGGGGACCAGGCATACGGAAAAAAAAAAAAAGGCGAGGTGGGCCAGGGGATAAGAGCTTGACCAATTAAGCTGGAGGACTCCGGAAAAGAAATTGGAGTGAGCAGTCTCAGTCTTTTCATCAAACTTCACTTCCATCTCACACATGAAATGGCAAGTTGAAATGGTGGGGATTGTCAGTTTGGTGATTGGTAAATCACAGGCTGAAATTATTAAGGGACAGGGGAGGGAGTGAGCAGGGCTTCCAGAAGGCAACATGGTGACATTTAGAGCGATTCTCCAGCAGCAATTGCACACCCCAAAAATCTAATTTTGTTTCTGACGAGCCTTGGTGCATTTATATGGTGATGTTATGTCCTCAGCCAATGCGGTCATGTTTTAATTTATGTTGTTGTGTTAATCCAGGTCAGAGACTCAAACACAATCTGAACCAGTGACATTAGTGCTGTGTCCTTGAGCAAGAGACTTCAAAAACCTTCAAAAACCTTGCCACTATAGTGTTCAAATCTATGAGTTAGGCCCCTTGTACTTGCCCTAGCCAGAGAAGTAGAAGGGGCTTCACTCAGATTTGAACACTCACATGGGGAGAGAATTAACAATGCCAAAAAAGATAAATATTGCAACTAATTTCTTCGGTATAATTTATGCATTGCTGGCAACAGAAGTTAAAATTTGTTCTTATTTAGCATCTGGTTGAGCGGCAAACATACTCGGGCAGTTATTACTTTGGACAGACATTATCAGTGGTCCACTTAAGAGCACAATTTTGTCTCCAACAGCAGTAGCTGTAACTGTATCATGCATTAGTGAGATGACTACAAACCGCAGCCTGAGGACCGCTGTGGAGCTCTGTTGTTTGCATATCTCGTTTGGGTCTTAGGAGCTCGAAGGAGTGAAAAATTATAATTCTTTTTTGCACAGCGAGAGCCCCAGGTATGAAAATGAACACTGCACGAAGACTTGATATTGGGGGAATTAACAGCATTTGCATGGTAATAAAACACTTGAATTTAGATGGTACCAGAAAAAGAAATATTACCATTCATTCTGCTGCTAACATCTGCCCACATAAACAAGTTGAGAATACTTTATAGTGTCATATTTTTGAATGTTTTGTCATTTTCACCACAAGTAAATTGCAAAAAAAAAACAAAAAAAAAAAACAGCCAAGTGAGAGGCTTGCGTCTCTTTTGTTTATTAAATTGGATTTTTTCTTAGCAGCAAGTGCATCAATTTGAGCCCACACAGTGCACATTGTTTCAAATTGACTGATTCCTTTTCAGCAACTGATTAAACAAGAGTGTAATGATTCCCTCAGAAAGCTGATACTGCACTAGACATGATTGTTTCTCTCTTGTATGTACTTTGCAGGTCACTTTGATCCACATAAAACTGTGCCATAACTTTCTCTGTAAATCCAGGTTTGGGTGAAACATTTGATGCTTGTTGTTGGATATAGTCTATAGTCTATGTAGTCCTATATATACACAGAATTGTCTCTTCTGAGGATTTAGCCATGTTACCTACTCAAAAACGTGGAGTTGTGTTTAGTTTTATTCACACATTTTTAGTAACCTTTTATTATCTGTCTTCAAAGCTCAGAATACTCAGTTCTACCTTGTGATGCCATGAAGCAGTAGTTTTCAAATGAACAGTTACCTTTTACCTGTTATTCAGCAGAGATTGGCAATTCCTGTGCATAAATCATCCAAATGATTCTAATGAAGGTGTATGAGGTTTAAAAAGACAGTGAAACACTTCCTGACTGACTTCTTGTATTGTCACATGACATCACAAGGTGCGTTTTTGTGTGAATGAAATAAAACACAACTCCTAGTATGTCTTTGATGAGGAAACTACATTATAACATATCAAAAAACTGCGTAATAAGAGCCCCTTAAATCTCCAAATGCACAACTAAAACAAATCTTTCATTTTACAGTTGGCTACAGCAGGTGGGCCAATTCATTAGTATATTTGCTGATGACAAACTAGTGCAGAATTGAAAAGCAAATTTGTTTACTTTTGAACAAAGAAGGATTTTCAGGGTCAACACAGTTCATCTCCTCAAAGCTAATTGTGTGCTGCTCCATGGACTAAAATAAAAGCACTAGGCGAGCTTGAGAAAAAGGGATTTACAACAAAGAACATAGTAACCTTTCAAGTTTAATGAATACTATTTTGGTTCTGATCCTTTAAGATGGTTTTGAAGCAACTTTATTATTCTTCACTCCTAAGATAACTTTGAATTATATGTATTACAAAGACAATGCAAAGCTAAGCTAAAGCCCTGTGCATCTGCCATACTTGCAATTAGAAATGTTCTCAAGGACAAAAATTACCTGCACTAATGATTAAACACTATTATGCAAAACTGACTTCTGTGAGCTTTAAGTCATTATAATGCTGTTACCTCATCAAAAACATACATAAAACTACCATACGTTTGGTTAAATTCACACATGTTATTTATTACTTATTTTGTCTGGCTTTGTCTGATCTACATTTTACTTTATGCTCAGTGCAGACTGGCAATTTCAGGGCTGAAATAGTCCAAATGATTTTAGTGAAGGTGTACAGAGTTTAAAAACACAGTGCAGCGCTTTCTGTAATGCCACATGACCAGTGTTGGGCACGTTACTTTGAAAAAGTAATTAGTTACAGTTACTAGTTACTTACCCAAAAAAGTAACTGGGTTAGTAACTGAGTTACTACATTATAAAAGTAACTAGTTACCCAGGAAAGTAACTAATGCGTTACTTTTTTAAGTTAAAACATTTAAAATAATTTGGAGTAAAGCAGCAAACAACAGATACCAGCATCAAAATCCGCAGCAGATCCGCTTTCGGTCCGAAAATCCTCCCCACAGTCAGTCCGCTTTGAGGATCCACTGCGTATTTGTTCCGTATTCACTTTCTGACTGTCGCTAACCCAACCCCAGGGCAGCTGCTGTCACACATCGGATATGCTGCTAAATCATCTTAGATCCGCACTGTAAACGCACTTTTAACACATTTATTAGATGTGTTACTATCAATGAGCGGATGTGCAAGTGGACTTGTGCAAGTAGCGAATCTTCGGCTACCTCCGTTGCGGATCCGCCATGAATACTTTTTGCTTTCAGGGGAGGTTATGTGGGCGTCTTTGTTTGGCTCAACATGAAATCTTACTCTGCTTTAGCCAATCATCATTACGTATCCCGCCCTTACCAAAGGAAGAAAAAAATAAATCGTGTGTCTGTACGCGAGTAGAGTGAGATGCCACTTTCAAAACGAGTAGGTTCAGTAACGCGCAGTAACGGCGTGTTGGTACCGGTAACGGCGTTACAACTATAGATAAAGTAACTAGATTACCTGTTACTGAATAAAGTAACGCCGTTAGTAACATTGTTTATTTTAACGCCGTTATTCCCATCACTGCACATGACAAAGTGGAACAGAGTATTTTCAGTTTGAAACTATGTTTGAGTATTTTCAGTTTGAGACTATAACTATGTAGGGTTTGTGTGTGAAACTTGTGTCAATGAAACAAAACAGAACTCCAGGTATGTTTGTGATGAGGAAATAACTTAATAACATAGCTCAGAAAATAAGTAATATGGGTGCTCTAAGAACATTCCTTATTGAATACAAGATAATTACAATATAAAGGTCTTGTATAGTAGTTCTGTTAGAAATAAAGAACATTGAACTACTATATAAGTCCAGCTTCATCCTATATGTGTACATTTCTCAGTATTGATACCTGTTTAAATGAGTATCTTCTTTTGATACCATGGATTAATGTCTGGGTATTTGACAATCCTTTATGCTGTGCAGGGTAAATGCATAAACTTTTTCATTGCAGATTTATTGCACATGAAATTCCACAGCTATTGTGTTTTGTTGTGCGATCATGAATTATTCTCTGGCGTTTGATCTTGACATAATCTATGGACATAATTTTGGCTGGCGATCCTCCCTACTGTTCTTTTGGCTTCCCACCACGCACACAAACAGAATATCTCCGCTACGCACCGCCCATGCTGAGCTGTGAGTTAGAATGCACCCTGGTGTATGACGCCCTATCAAACATGCATGGTCTTGTTCCGTTTCTCCTTGTTCATCGATAGCTATTGACCGCTTCTAAAATAGCCATCCAAAGTCACCCCAAGTGAAATGTAACCTCTGGGTTTTGTTATTTGCACCGGTGCAGCGATTGACGTGCCATTTCTCATTAAGAACTACAACAGCTACGGGACTTTTCTGCCATTAGAGCAAATCCTGAGTGTGTAAGGGGGGATGGAAGGACAAACCGGCGTGTAACCGATAAGGCGGTGAGATAGGAAGAAAGACAGGAAGTGGGGAGATAAAGACAAAGAAGAGAGAGTGTCGAGCTTTTGGTGGCACGGGCTTCTTTTCCTGCTTTGAGGCCTGCTACTGTCACGTTAAGATCACCCATTTGGGGATCAGAGTCAGGCCTTTGATGTTCTTTGTGAATACGCAAACAGCTGAATATAGAGTGTCCCTTTGACAATTGCCATCGCTACAGAAAAATCTTTTTGTATTGTTGAGTGTGCTGGCCTGGTTCGTAGCGCGCTATCATCAGACAGTGCCTGCGCATAACTGCTGAATAATTTAATTCACCTGTTCATATTTCATCACAGAATCAAATGCAAATTTATCACCGAGTGTTGTTATAAAACTAGTAGAGAGTTCTGTTTTTCATTGCAATGCCACAGAAGCCTGAGATTTTTGCATTACATTTTCATCATCTCCACTGTTCCTTCTACAAGCCCACATCACCTAACTTGAGCCATTCTATCCTCAAAACATCTAACTTGACCTGGCTATCCGATATACTAATTCCTTATTCAATTCTTGGCAGTGCCCAGTTACTGTCCTTCCCCCCTGACTGGTGGGCGTAGAAGAGGTTAGAAGGGACCTTACTTACTAGATTTGTAACATTTACAGGAAGATAATTAATAATGCATAACATTGTAAATTAAATCAATCAATCAATAAATAAAATACATATTGCAACTAAATTATTCATATTATATAACTCATCCAGTGCCGGTAATGGAAGTTATCTGAATGACCCAAATAATCTCACTCGAGGCATTCTATGTTCATCCTCAAAACACCTAACTTGACCTGTCTAGCCGATATACTAATTCCTTATTCAATTCTTGGCAGTGCTCAGTTACTGTGCTTCCTGTATGACTGGTGGGGGTAGAAGAGGCTAGAAGGGACCTTACTTACTAGATTTGTAACATTTACAGGAAGACAATTAATAATGCATAAAATTGTAAATTAAATCAATCAAAAAATAAATAAAATACATATTGCAACTAATTTCTTCATATTTTATAACTCACCCAGTGCTGGCAATAGATCTAAATGACCCAAATAATCTCATTCGAGCCATTCTATGTTCATCTTCAAAACACCTACCTTGACCTGTCTAGCCGATATACTAATTCCTTATTCAATTCTTGGCACTGCTCAGTTACTATGGCTCCTGTCTTTTCCTTAGTGTCTCAGTCCATTCAGTATAGGCAGCACTGACTGCATCTCGTATTGATCACGTCATTCATGCCAAGAACAGGCCATTTATATCCAGAAGTTATTACTAAAACATATTCCTTGTCTTTTAATTGACCTCATTACCGACCATGGCCGAAGGCACCGCAGTGGGAATAATTGTCTGTCTGGCTATTTCAAAGGTGCCTATTAAAAATATAATGGGCTTATTATACTTCCGCGCTCAATAAAAAGCATTGATCAGACGGTGAATGAGAGCTGGAGCCAATGACAAATGACGTACAGTAAGTGGATGCCTTTTTTTCCCTTGAGTACCGGCTGGTGTGTTCAACACCGAGGGTTTGAAGTTACATTACACACTTTTTATGCAAATATCCATTGTTAACTGGGATGGGTTTAGGTCGTTCCAGAGCATACACATTTATTTATTTGGATATAAACTTACAGAAAGCTATCTAGTTTGAAGTACTGAGACGACATATAAAATCATGCCACAAACCCCTGACTTCTATGTGTTTTTTATGTTCCTAACTCTAACCATAAATTGCATTATTTCGAGTTTATTGTCACTGAATAAAAATAGTTAAGCATTGCAGCATCTGGTCACGACTCCCTGTTTACTATGGCATATTGTCTGTATTCTTTGTTGTTTTGTATTGGTCATAGCACTTTGTAGTTTAACGCTGTCCCAAAATCAAGTGCTGGAATTAAAGTGAGTGAAAGAAGAAGCCATTTGGTCCTTGAATGGGCTGCGTAACCTCACATACAATCACAGGGCTTTGTGCGCGATGAAAGCCTAACACTGTGAGTCATACACCACTTTGACAGAGTTTGACGAGACTGCTGCCTTTGGGCTGTAATTAGGATACATTTACATTATGGAGAGAAATGTGTATTTTTCAATAACAAGATGGAACTGTGAGAGCTGGATGCAACCCACATGCCCTTGTACTTACTTACAAGAAAAAGTCAAAAGACTACTGAAAATGGTTGGTTTTAAATCAACAACACTTGAAAAATAAAATAAAACAGACTTTATCAACACCACAATATGCAAAAATAGAAATTAGATATTACCGTGGGCAGACTACAAAAGCAATGGGGCTTTAGCTTATTAACTTCCCAATTAGCAGTTTATACCGATGAGCAAATCTGTCCGTAGTTTAAACGAAAATATGTTTGAAAACTAAACTTAAAAATGATGAGAGTTGGTTGAAAATCAATATAATGACTTTACAAGGTGTGTCCAGGAAGTAATGACATTTTCAGAAGTCATTGTGAAAATTGTGTCTTTCTAATATGCACCTTTTGAATGTTCACAACCATCCAGGCGATTTTTCCACTCTTCAAAGCATCTCTGGAGGTCTTCAAGTGAGGAAGCGTTATGCTCACTTTCTGGACACACCTTGTATATAGAAGTCGCCCTGAGGTACAGGTCCTGCTGCTGGGCTAGGGTCCTCACTGCATGCATTAAAAGGCATATTGGCACATTGCAGTAACATGTATATGGACATTAGATTAGTCATGCCCACAGTGTTGCTAAGGAGTGTGAGATATACTGTCTATAGAAGATGAGCGATCTGGCCCCAAAGTGTGTTCAAAATTAATTAACTATTTTTGAAAGTTTTAAATTAGAGCACAGATTTTGATGTGTGAAAAAACTGCATGCAGCAGACTTAAAAGCTAACAACAGTAAAATGTGTTATAAAACTACACACTGGTGTTCCGTCATCTTGTAACCTCGGTCCTCAGAAGTGACAAGAAACATATTTTCCTCTCCCATGATGATCACACCTAATTTGCACTTTTCCTTTCGCAATGTTTTCAAATTGTAATCTAATTCTCATCTAGAACAATCTCGTTAAAACTTTATATTTGATCCGGATGACATGCGCCAGGGTTGTGCACCACATTTTGGTCACAAGCAGAAAAGCAGATAGACTGGACTTACGAGCGAGAGACACGCTGGCGTTGGCCGTCCCCATCTTATTGGTGGCGACACATGTGTAGTTCCCGTAGCGATCTTCTGTCATGTTAGTCACTGTCAGCACTGATCTGGAGCTGACACTCTTGATGTCAATGCCCTGGCCCTTGATAATCCTGGAAACACAAAAACATCACACTGAATGGACTGATCGTTTATACACACACCACGTAAATTGACCGACTTCATTAAAAACACTGCACTGGTGTCTCAGATCTAGTCTTGTGTTTTGGGATTTACAGCTTTGTGAATTTACACTCACACTTTTAATATGGTAAAAGAATAAGAGAGCTAAAAAGAATAAATTAATCGTGCAAAAGGTAATCACAGTAGTAGGGCTGAACACTATGTGGAAATTTAGTACTGTTTTATTACTAGAAAAAATTTATGTAGTTGCAATGTATCCATTACACTATGCACATTTTCAACATGTCCATCAGTACAAGAGTCAATGACGTGTAAGGATTTTCAACAGGAAAATTTTAAAATTTAGTTTCTATTGAACTTTTTCAAATATTTATACTGTCAGGTAAGTATGCTTGACATTTATATTAAGCATTTCAGCATATTTTTTTTTACCTGAATTGGCTACAACCATAAAAAATGTCAATGCCAAGAATAACATTAATGCTAATAATTGAAATTGCTGTTTGCTGTTTCTAAAACATGGTTGGGATGTTAATCTAAGTTCTGAGTAATATAAACACTGATATTGATATATGAAAATTTGACACGCTCGGACAATATATGTTTGTATATTATGGGGGAAATATTTATTCAAGAAAGCTGAAATTGTGTGACTACAAAACACTTCAGAAAATATGCCAAAAAATATAATAATACTAAATAATAAATAATAATAAAGAAAATCATATTTTATTAGATTTAGAGTCATTTTAAAGAAATGTAAAAATCAGCAGTTAAGGGTGGACATTGCACCACATTTTAACAGTTTAAGTACAAAAAAACATGCATAATAATTGATTTCTGAAAAGCAAAATTACTTGGCTCCATGGAAATAAGAGGTACTATAAGTATACGGTGAATTATTATGAAATTTTAACATTTTTAGTAATAGAAATTGAACTTGGACATGAGTCATGTCATTGACCCATTAGTAAGAATAGTGAATTGCATAGATGATAAACTAATACAAGACTCCCGTGTATTTCAGTTATAGATATAAAAAAGTGGAATAAGGGTCACGTCACGTTGGCTCCAGTCAAATAAAACTCACAAGTCCAGCAGTTATAGCAGCGAATTTGGAGCAGGGTTCTATATTAGGACTAGCAAATTATGAACATACAAAATAGCAAAATAAAAACACCAGCATCTTGTAGATCGGATTAACACAAACATTTTAAGATCAAAATTCTAGTCTATGATTTCAGAACATGTTTGCTGATGTCTAAACAAAGGGCTTTTATACATACACGTGCTCTCGATTTCATTCTTTGCATATTATAAAAGCGGCCATTACACTTAAGATCATAATTAGAATTTGATTGCCTCAGGTTAAAACAGTTTGATCACAGATGTCCAGCGTTTCATCCCCATCTTTGACACATCTCGTCTCTTGTTCAATGCATGGCAGCTGTGGAGGGGTGCTCTGGAGGAGGCTGGGGTGACCTGCGGGTGTCACAGCTGGGTGCCACTTGACACACTCATCTTTTTGTTGCAGGTGCTGAGATCAGAAAACCTCCCACTCCAGTTGTACGTGGCATCTGTGCAGTCACGGTGACAAATGCCTCCTTGTTTACTCGGGGAGATGATGATATTTAACAGGCTTTCAGGTCTGTCTATAGTTTTTTTTTCTGTTGTTTATGCCTGAGTGTCAAATACCAACATGTAGAGTGGAGTGATGCTATTTCTTGGTCAGTTTCAGCGGTTGGCACAAGCTTTTAACTCAAGCGAAAGGATACGGTTGTGTGGCGGCTTCACTTGTGCCCTTTGTAAACTGCGATCTGGCTGGACTGAGTGAGAAGCGCTCCCAGTTGACGCAGTGTGACCTTGTGAGCAGGAAAAATGCTGTTTCTATTTGAGAACTTCAACACATTTGAACAAAGCACTTACTCTGTTCTTTGCCAAAAGTCCTATAGACGTTTGTATTTGGTGTTAAAGTTAAGTTAGACAATCTGCAACCGGTTTACACATTAACAAAACTGGGATTATAATATTATGCCTGATGGAGGGTCCGCTATGTGCTTGTCTTTATGGAGAAATGATGGAGATATATAAACATATTTCTCTTGCATTTGTTCAATTACAAGTGTTTTATAGCTCAAAAATACGTTACCTCTTCATCGATCTGAGCATTAACCTGTTTTTATTTCCATACTGTGGCATAATCAAGGTAAAACTAATATCTCCATGCAGACCCTCCACAAGAAAGTTACACAGTGCACCTTTAAGTAGCATTATTAAGATGTAAAATAAAATGGAAAATAACTCAACACCCACTCACGTCTACACAGTCATCAAAGCTTTGTCATCTTTGCAAAGGTTTACTTGTCAAAACTGTCTCTCAGCTTCTGATAAAGGCAAGCTGGCAGCGGTTCTGTGCTGATATGAATTCAAAAGCCTTAATTTCCATTCCCCAAAATGAATGGGAATGTATATACAGACGTACCTGTGCTATATTGAACCTACACATTTGGGGCGCTCGTATTAATGGGCTTTTCATGATGAGGCATAAATGAAGAAATCACATTTTAGTCATGCAAGAAGTCACAAAAAGCCCAAGTCCTCGAATTAAGTAAAGACTAGAATCATGGCAACTTGCCTCCTTAGCAATTGGAATAAATTGAATCCAACCCATAATTACAATTAGCACAGTGTGAGCTCATGATTGAAATTGTGCTCGCCAGGAGTGGCTAAATGACGAGTAATGGGGGTAATTTGGTTTTTAAATTCAAGAAGTGACACTTGAATGTTGCTTGATTGATGTATGTGCAGCGAATGATTTAAGGGCGTCACAGGCAAACAGTATATTAGGATGCAAGGTGAGCAGGCAGCACAAGCGCTTGTTACATCTGAGTGGCGTCTTCTCCCCAGGCGGCCCGCATATGGGAAAACAAACTAATCACATGTCTTCCCCTGACTAATATCTGCCTTAATGCCAGCAATTAGGACTCGTACTACTGCACTCAAATGGGAGCTTTACACATAGTAATAGTGTGTCCTCCATTTTAGTCTGCTCAGGGCATGTACAGGTATTATAAATAAATGCACAGCACTTTCACCTCAACCCTGGTATGATTTTCTGCTCGGTTCTGACTTTTCTGTACTGACTTGTATGCAAAGCCTCTGTTTGTATGGGTGGGTTTGCTCCATTTCCCCTCTCAGCCTAAAGCATTTATGGGTTATTCCCCCAGTGAGGTGTCTCCTGGAGATCCCCAGTGTTAATGCAGGGACACACTCTGACACTCAAAACAAAGTTTGATATAAGGACAGTGTTGGACATGTTACTTTGAAAAAGTTATAGTTACTAGTTACTTCGCCCAAAAAGTAACTGAGTTATTCCACTATAAAAGTAATTAGTCACTTGGGAAAGTAACTTTTTTAGGCCAGACTCACACTAGGAGTTTAGAACCACTCCATGCTCAAGAACGACTGCATAGAAACAAGCAGGTCATAGACCCTTGGGTTGTGAATTTTTGGCAAAAACACTGTTCAAAAATCAATTATATCAATGATATTCAAATAATATTTGAAAATTGAAACCCCTCTCCTGCTCGCACGCACATATGCACATACACCATGACAGATCAGGTGAAATAGGTATTTAAGCACAAAAGGTTTAATTAAACAGTAACCTTTCATATCACAGTACAAATGAACATCTTCATTGAACAACTCAACATATAAATGAAGGCGCTCAGTCTCTGCTGCAGCATGCAGCCTTCCCCTCGCCCTCCCCTCGCCCTCTCCTAGGGCTGGTATCAAAATTCCGGTAAGCACTGGTACTGAAAAACTTTTCGTTTCATTCTTTCAGGGGCCAATTTTAGGTTCCTTGGCTTTAAATGTGCTATTGCACCAATGAATACACCGCAGCAATTTCACAGCAGCGAAGGTGCTCAGGCATCACAAACTCAAGCACACAAACAGCATTCATGTTTTAACATAGTTCTACTTGTGTCCAAACAAAGTGCAGTGTGTCTCTTACCGGTAAAACAGAAGAGATGAAGAAACAGCTGCAGCGTGAAACTTAGATCCACCCGAAAACCCATCCAGTCCTTTAGAGTGCCTCAAAGTCAGAGTTTGTTATAATAAATCCACATCTATTCAGTGTGTAGTGTCCATATAAAACTGAAGCCAAACAGAACCAGACTCCTGATTCTGGTAAAAGCGTAATTTCCAAATAAATGTGGTAATTTCCAAATAAATGGGGTAATTTCCATTATGGAGCGGGTGTTAATATGATAATGATAATATGAACCAAAACTCTGCCAAAATCCTCCTCCTCGTCGGTCCTGGTAAAAGTGCAGTTGACAAATGTGGTGTATAACCACTGTGGTAATGACGCAGTCAAGCGAATTGTGTAAAGTTCCCATAGTCCTCCTCAACTGTCCAGGTAAAGGCGCAGTAGAAGCGTAAAGTTATTTATCAAAATAAAGAGCACATGTTTCATCCGCTGCCTTTAATATACAGAGCCATAGACGAAGAAAACTGAAAGCTAAGCGCATGTGAGGATCAGCTGTGCTCTGGTTTATTTGCATGTGCATCTGTATGGACTTATAACAGAACATTGTATAGTAGCCTACTCTGTTTAATATTTGAATTAACATAGTTATAAAGTAATTCAAGAGTTGACATATACTTAATCCTTGCCTTAAGTACTTATTCCTGAGATATGACTAAAATGGCATTCAAAATAACTATTCTATATTCGAACGTAGAGCAAATATTCAACTATTCGAAAATAGTGTCTCATCCCTAATGGAACGTTTTACCTTTGATGTAATTGTACTAATTTTAGTAGCTCCTTTTTCCATCTGTTGGGTCATGTTAAAAAAAATTATTGCAGCTTTTTTCCTACCTGTTTATTTAGAGCGCGCCATTACTATTGAGGCTCACATTCAATTTACAATTACGATGCTGTTTCATGAAATCTAAAAATATATATATTACATATATTTTAACCTGAAATGAGCCTTGTGATTATTGTGCCGTAGCAATCACTCTACACTGCCCTTAAAATACATTTGGTGAAACATTTTATTTTCTATCAGTGACTCCATTCATTCACATTCAAATGGGTTCTGCCATCTCTGTGTGCTTTTGTTATACCTGCTATTGTCATTTCCAGATGCATGATTTGATTGCACACAAAATATTCAACCTGGTGTTAAAATGAGTTCAACTGAGCAAGAGAGAGGCTTCTATAATCATACAGCTCAGTAGAAACAAAATACTGTAATCTTTTTAGGCTGTTACCACCATTGTGCTGGAATATAAAAGTAAAATCAAGAAAGCCTAGCATTTGTAGTGCCTAAAATCTGTATTGAAAAAATGTGTCATTTTTTTATCAAAAGATCACAAAAAATAATATGTTTCACAGTAATACTATGGCATTGCTGTTTTTATATCAGCTTGTTTAACATAGAAGGGTCCAATAGTATAGCAAGACTCCCACAAGGCTAAAATAAAGATGATAGTTTAAGAACGTAAATGTCACAGTGATAATAATTAGTATTATAACATTTCAAAACCAGAATTAAAGTCTTATATTACACAAAATGGATTCTTGTGAGCTCTAAGCCATGTAAGAACATTATTACCTCATCAAAAACATACCCGTGTTCGTTGTTTTTTCCATTCACACATTTGAGTAATCCTCTATTATTAGTCTGTCTTCATCTCCAAGGACCAAAATGCTCTGCTCGACCTTGTAATGTCATGTAGTGGTACTTTTCCAGTTAACAGCAATCTGTTACCTTTTGTTCTGTGGAGCTTAGAAATTCCAGGGCTGAAAACATCCAAATGATTCTAGTGGAGGTGTATGGAGTTTAAAACACAGCACACTTCCTATATTACCACGTAACAAGGTGGAAGTGGAGTGTTCTCCGCATGAGAGCTCAGCCTAAATATGCCGGGTTTGTGTTACGTGTGTGAATGAAAGAAAACTCCATTATGAAATAGATTAAAAAAAAGCATAATATAGGCCGTTTAAAGAAAGAAAAGGTTTCTGTCTCTCCAGTGTTATTTGGATTGAATTTTAACATTTAAATAAATAATACAAGGGAAAACAATATGCAAATCAGCTTTTATAATTGTTTCTCCTTGTCATATAGTATTCAGAGTTGTGTTTTCAGTGATTCATGCATGGTTCAGTAATCTTTATTGTACTGTATTCAAGATGCGATTGATCTAAAAGTTTTCATCGACCCCCATATGTGAGGAAACAATGATGGATTCTTAATACTTCTTAATAAGATTCTTTGTTATGCATAAAACCCCACAAACAGCTCTTCCAGTGGTGCATGTGAACTGATGAAAGCTGCAATATCACTGTGTATATTCTCATGAGTATTTCTAAAAGAGACCTACCTTTTCTCCCCCTTGAACCACTCAAAGGTGGGGAGTGGCACAGCTGCAGCCTCACACCGGAGCAGTCCTGTGCGCCCCAAACTCACCCCGTTACTCTTCATCTCGTGGATAGACGGGGCAACTGGGAGGGGCACAAACAAAGCAGGAGGTTAGACTTAGTACTAGAAGAAAAATATAAACGATAATATTGAAACTAATTCAGGCCAAGAGCAGATTTAAACCACAAAAACGGATCAATATCACCTCAATTAGAGCAGATTTCTTTAGATTTTATTTTACGCTAATTAACACATTTTTTTTTTCCTTTTTATTCCTGTAAGCTCCCCTATTCTTGTAAATGGCTTAGTTTTTCATTTTAACATACCAAAATAGTGAAAGTACTTCTGTCTTTAAAATAACAGTGCTTTCAAAATAATAATAAAATAATAAAATAAA
>JACN01070881.1:0-15539 GCA_000787155.1 Scartelaos histophorus
GCTTGGGAAAAAAAAAACAACAAAAAAAACATGCACTTCTGAAGCACCGTGAGATTTGCTAGAGCTGCTCTGTTCTCCTGCCATGTCTTCGAAGCCAATCAAACACGGAGAAACAGAAAGGAATTGTTTAAAATGTGCGCGAGATCAGACCACATCCGCACGTTTAAAATGTTTTTATTAATGGCAAATAAAATATCCAGCACAAATGATGTATGATAGGTCTGCATTAATCATTTGTATATTTTACTTTACACTCATATTTAGTTTCTGTTTTGCGTCGGCAGAACTTAAATCGTTCACAAAAACAGGCATTCTGACTGTGAGTGGGGTCGCCTCTCCACAGATCTGACCTGTAACTTGGTCAAAGGTTTAATGCCATACTGTGAAACATTCCAGACAAAGCAATAACATATCTATGAAGAAAAACACCCAAAAAGTTACACAATGTGTCTTTAACAAGGATAGGTTTGTCTTTTTAACTTTTCTGGTGAAATGCCACATGCCTGTCTCCATGGAGATATAATTTCTAATCCATTGTTACTTGGCCACTTAGAAAATGGTTTAAATGGTAAACGCGTAATGCAAGACCGACTGGAATCATCTGGATAATTTCAGGCCTGGAACTCCAAATCTCTACTGAACTAAAGTTAAAAGGAGCTGTAAACTACCATTTCGTGACATCACAAGGTGGAGCGGAGCATTTTGACCACTGGAGATGTAGATAGAGGATTGTAGCACGACTTAACGCTCACAAGAGTCAATTTTGTGTCATATACGACCTTTTAAACAGCTCAGTTTTGAACTTTAGGGATTCTACAACGTCGCTGTGACCTATTAACTCGATCTATTGTATTCCCATTTTCTCAGCCTCTTCAGAAAATATGCAAATCTTGTGTTTTGTTTACCTTGTGCATGATCAAAACTGGCCTAAAATCCATGGTACAGACGCCATACCGCTGAAGTGTGAGCGAGGCTTTGATTTCACTTTTCCCCGGAGAGCCGCTGCCATGGAGATAGTCTTATGAATGAGCAATTAGCTTTACGGCTGCGTGTGTGTTTATGCTAATCACTACAACAGCGACCCAGAAAATCAATGCGGTCTCTTCATCTGCGAGCGCCGCCAACGTTATATTTTTCTATTAACGTGAATGGAGCAGCCGGCGTGATCATAGGCCTCTACGTGTGAAGGAGTTTTCCCATCACTGTGAGCTTCGAGGCTGCTTTAAAGCCGCACTGTGTAACTTATCTCAAGAGCACTCCACCTGGTTGTCTCTCGTCTCCATGATGTTGACATTTCTTGTTCCATGCTATGGCACTGAATGTACTTATTTAGCATATATTGATTTGTGCATATTTTTGTTGCTTAAAAGATTAAACCGGACGTGCACTGTGTAATTTTTGGCCCTTTTTGAGCCCTTTTTGAGCCCTTTTTGAGCCCTTTTTGTCTCTTATTTCACTTGTGCGACTGTTTTTGGGATCGGGCCGAGTTTGGACTTAATCATGTGTTGTACTTTGTGTATTAAATGTAACAAGAACTGATTAATCCCTCACGACCAGTTCCCAATCGGCCATCGTAGATCACAAGAATATTAAACTTGTTTGAAATTACCTCTCGTGAGGGTTTTGCACAGTAGTTCGTCTAGTGTGAAAACGTGAATCTCGAGCTGTGAACTTTTAAAAAAACCCTGTGATTTGGTTGTACAGTTTGAGCTGGAGCTGATTGAAATAATCAAAAATATCCCACGGTAAACGTCCGGCTTTAGCGAGCTCGACTTTTGCAGATCTGACCTATAACTTGGCCTGACCTGTGTGATCTGCTCTGAGCACTAGAAAAGTTGCACAGTGTATCTTTAATATTTTAGTAGGTGGTCCGCTTTATAAAAATAACTGCATCCCTTTGCTCATTGCTGAATACGGTTTGATCATTCAGAATACATCATTGGAGGACTGGCTTTTTGAACCTCTGAGGCTGCTGTACTTTAAATTTAATATGACTCTTTATATTCAAATAGGGAACAGACGGGGTCATTTTTCATTTCACTGAACTAAAAATATTATAACGTAATGGATATAGATTGAGCGACAGATTACAGTAACTGACTAAACCTCATTATTATTCCTATGTTTTATTTCAGGTGTTTCTAGTGAAGAAAGTGACTGGACCGGACGCCGGGCAGCTCTACGCCATGAAAGTCCTCAAGAAGGCCACGCTAAAAGGTTTGTTTCTTATAACGCTTAAGTCCAATATAACACTTCTACATGCGGTTATACTCTGTGGTGGTAAAGTGGTCAAAAGTGTCAAAAATTAAACTTAAATTAGTGTCAAAACTAGTAATTTGAACAAGTTTTGAGGCTAAAAATCCACATAAACAGGACAAAAACTATACAGATATTTCCTGAATTTTACCAGGGCCAGTATAAGACCACATGTTGACATAAAGAAAGTACTATTCTCTATTACTGGAACAATAATTATGACAAAATACAGAGTAAATAGGAAAATCAATAGGAAATCAATAGGAAATTCTGTCTTTTGTCCCTCACCTGTGATTATGACGTCTGTTACATCCAGAATCTGAAGAAAAAAACTCGCCAATATTCCCAAACCAAGCCCATCTCCTTCTGTATTCACCTCACAGTTAAATACCCTGTTTCTTTTTATATCCTGGCGCTAAGTGAATGGTCCTGGAGCGTGTGGGGAGCTTGTTTTTGCCTCCTTGTTTTGATTTCTTCGTCATCGCCCAAAGTGGAGATTCACGCCTCAACATGAGACCAAGACAAACTGAAGACTCGCTCCCGATTTAGACCGACGTGCGCAATATTTGTAAATAAATATCTCAAATTAAACAGAAAAAAACCCATTGTGTTTGGTAAATTGTGATTCTGAACTTTTTTTTTTTTTGTGATTATGAGACTGTTGCTAGTTCAATTTCCAAACTGAGTGGGGGATTTTTGATTTTTTAAACTTATATCAGGTTATTCATCTTATCCACTTACTGAGATTGCTTAATTCTAGTCCAGAGGTGGTTTATTTTAAGATAACTTGTCAAGTAAAATTATCTTGCCGCATTGACAGATAATTTCACTACTTTGAAGTAATTTTCTGACAGATTTAAGTGTTTATATCTTAAGTTTTGGACAAGCTTTTTTGCATTGTGGGTGTTTTGTTTTGTTCTTTTTACACGCAGCAACCTCAAACAATGGTTCTCAAACTTCTTATGCCAAGAACAATATTTGGCTTTCACCAGATCTAAACCAGGTCTTTAATAGGACTATTCCAGGTCTAAACTAGGGCTGAACCTTGTAGTGCAAAACCAGGACTGAAAAGAAATCTGTTTAGTAGCATAACACTAAAATTTCACACACTTTCTTAAGATAGTGACTTTTTTAGTATCGGTACCTGCTCATATGAGTATCTAGTTTCGATCCCAGTTTTATTATAAATTAGTATCTGGCAACCCCTCTGTATTATATGTTTAAGACAAGAAGCGTACAATAATCAGAAACTTTTGTCTTGCTTTGTGTGTTTTTTTCCAGTTCGAGACCGAGTTCGCACGAAGATGGAGCGAGACATTTTGGTGGAGGTTAATCATCCGTTCATAGTAAAGCTGCATTACGGTGAGTCGACCAATCACAGAGCTCGAAATCTGAACGAAAAGATCTGATTGGTGCGATAGACGTCTAAAATAATTTGAATTTTCCACAGCGTTTCAGACGGAGGGCAAGCTCTACCTGATCCTGGACTTTCTCAGAGGAGGAGATCTTTTCACACGACTCTCCAAAGAGGTAAAGAAAGAACATTATTTACTCTATTTTTTTATTATTTGTTATTTGTTACCGTATTGGGCCTGTTGTATTACTATATGTTTGAGTAGCATTAGTAAGTTTAAGCTCCTCCGTGTTTTTGAAGTCGACACCTTGTCTTTGTGGTAATGTCTCATGTTTTTAGCTTTTCAATTAAAGGTTCCCTGTGTAACCTTTATGGTGGTGGATCCGCACCGGCTTGTCTCCATGGAGATGTTATTATTTTGTCCAAAATGTCCCAGTATGGCATTAAATGTAACCATCTTCCATTGACTCAATAACATGGGTTTTTATTGACCAACCCTAAAAAGCATTCTTACTGTGAGTGAACTCGCCTCGCCACAGATCTGACATGTAACTTGGTCCTGCTGTGTTATATGTGCTGTTTCCGTAGTGATAAATAAGTGTAATGCCATACTACGGAACATTTCAGGCAATATCTCCATGAAAAGAAACAAGGGCGAACCCTCCAGCAGAAAAGTGACACCTTTAACTAGTGATGTGCTCAAAATACAAATATCTCAACAACAAGAGTTTTCTAGTTTATATTTTTACACACATGACTTTAGAAATGTAAAAGTTAATAAACTACATACTGTGAGGCTCAGCAGTGACCACCCACACATTTTTTTTCAATCATTTTTCCCATATACTTTCCGAAAAACATTTTATTTCCCTTGGCAAGTGGACGGGACTGTTGAGCTCTGTGCCTGCTGTTTACGTATTTTTTCCTGCGTGTTTCCAGGTGATGTTCACGGAGGAGGACGTGAAGTTTTATTTGGCTGAACTGGCTCTGGCCCTGGATCACCTCCACGGACTCGGCATCATCTACAGAGACCTCAAACCTGAAAAGTAAAACTGAAAAACACACGACTGGGTTCACATAAGTCAGAGCTGTGCTTAAGTTACTGCCTGCCTATGTTTTAACACTGCACTTTCCTCTATTAAGTATGACCTAATTATCAGTGTAGCTCTAATGCCTGAAATGGTTTATTGTAATAAATGCTTTTGTCCGAGAGTGAAGACTAAACCAGGACTAAAACAGAACTAAACCAAGACTAAACCAAGGCTACAAAAGGACTAAACCAAGACTAAATCAAGACTAAACCAAGGCTACAAAAGGACTAAACTAAGACTAAACCAGGACTAAAACAGGACCAATCCAAGGCTACAAAATGACTAAACCAAGTCTAAACCAGGACTAAAACAGGATCAATCCAAGGCTACAAAATGACTAAACCAAGACTAAACCAGGACTAGAACAGAACCAAACCAAGGCTACAAAAGGATTAAACCAGGACTAAAAAAAGGACTAAACCAAGGCTACAAAAGGACTAAACCAAGACTAAAACAGGACTAAAACAGGACTAAAACAGAACCAAACCAAGGCTACAAAAGGATTAAACCAGGACTAAACTAGGACTAAAACAGGACTAAAACAGAACCAAACCAAGGCTACAAAAGGATTAAATCAAGACTAAACCAGGACTAAAACAGGACTAAAACAGGACCAAACCAAGGCTACAAAAGGACCAAACCAAGACTAAAACAGGACTAAACCAGGACTAGAACAGGACTAAACCAAGGCTACAAAAGGACAAAACTGAGCTTAAACTAGAACCAGAAGAAAACTGTTGTGAATAATGAATATTTAAAGTGAAATGTATGAAATTTTTGACATTTTTATCATTTATAGTTGAGCCCTATCAGTTTTTTATGTGAATTGTTTTTGTTTTTTCTCAGTATCTTACTTGATGAGGAGGGCCACATAAAGCTCACAGGTGAGTAACGTAACACAGTAATCAATGTTTATTTTAACGGCCCCTTCAAAACTGAATTTATCATAAAGACTGCACTGTTATTAAATCAAAAAGCCTCCAAAACCTCCAAGCCACTTACTAAAATAACCTTTAGCTGCAGCCGCACGTATAGACCACGACCATGTGTATTTAACAGTGTTTTCTCTTCATAATCCTCCATATTGTTCGTGTCTAGACTTTGGTTTGAGTAAAGAGTCGATCGATCACGAGAACAAGGCCTACTCCTTCTGTGGAACAGTGGAGTACATGGCTCCTGAGGTCGTGAACAGGAGAGGACACACCCACAGCGCCGACTGGTGGTCATATGGGGTACTGATGGTGAGTAGATTTGGGAACAAGTGAAGATAAACATTTATAAACCTACAATTTACAAGTGCTCACGAATAATTGAGAATAGTTTATTTAAATTGGACGAAAGTTGCATGTTTGGCAGGATTGTAGGTGTAGTCATTAGGGCCTGACCGACATGGATTTTTTTTTTATTTGTTATGATATCGATAAAGAGAGTTATATACAATTATTACAGGCTTTTAAGCAGTATTCTAAATCCTAAAGTGTCGCTGTGTTCAGACGTATTTTCAACCAGGGCACCATGGTCAATCTTTACTTCTGCACTTAGACAACAAACTATCGACCTGTGAGTAGATATTAAGTGCCGTACAAGTAAAGCACAAGTAATGCCTTACCTCATGAGGCTGCTCTTCTGATCTGACAGTCACTCCTGTGTGTTTCTTAAGCTTTTTACAGTCCAAGTGTTTCTTGGTTGGAGTAAGTTTGAAAGTCTGTGTAGAAGCGCTGTCTGCTCCTCTCTCTCTGTCTGCCCCTCTCATCCTGTCTTTGTTTTTTGCCACTGCTAAGCTGAATTGGCACTACAGGCAGTAAAACGTTAAGGCATTTTACTGGCAGGTCACTGGAAATTAGAAATCGTCTTTTGGGGGCCTCACTTGGCTTGTGGGCTGCAAGTTTGAGACCCCTGGGCTAAATGTACTGTACTTTTGCCTCTTTACTCTCAAATTTAAAGACTGTAAACAGGCCTAATGGCATTTTTGCATGACATCGTGGCCTGTAAAGTGTCTCAGAGCAGATGCTGAGAGTGCACTGCTGTAAACAAGAGGACGTGTGATGTAACTCTGGGGGTGCGTTCAGATGTAGTGCAGACACAGACAAATGACTCCTGTGATAAATACTGATGCGGCGCCACATATTAGCACATTTATCTGTCTGTAAATCTGATTACATAGACACAATACAGAGAGTCATAACTTTATAACAAGGTATTACAAGCCCACATGGACTGTCGGCCCATATCGGCTAGATTTAGGCCGATATATCTCCAAGTGCCCATATCAGCCGATAATATTGGCCAAGCGATATATCGGTCAGGCCCTAGTTTTCATTTAGTACATTTAAATTATGTAGCATAGAAAAATAAATAAATAATACATGCTTTTTATATCTTATTTTCTTACTTGCAAATTGTGATTTTTATTAGGACGTTATATCCGTCTCTGACCACAGTCTTGTCTCCACAGTTCGAGATGTTGACGGGAACGCTGCCATTTCAGGGGAAGGACCGGAAAGAGACGATGACCATGATCCTGAAGTAAGAAACTGGAGACACAGAAACTCGAAAGTGCAAATTCAGCAACAAAACCCACAACTATTCACAACACCTCAGGGTCAAAGCATCAACAGAATAATCATATATCGGGACTTTATCGTTCATATACTTAAATGCAAAAAATTGGGGGTGTTTTACTAGGGATGGTACAAGATCTCATGCACACACAAATTATGTTGTGAGATTTTTTTTTTTTTTACAGCTATTTACATTTGGATTGGACAAAAAAATGTTAGGTGTTGGTGAGTTACATCTCTTATGTTTCCTAAAAGCAACACAAAAATATTGAATCAAATGAATAAAAAATTGTGAAGCTAAAATTGGAAATTGTAGCCTGAAATTCATATATTAGGAATTGTGTTAAAATCTCATCTTCGGTCATTCTCTTTGGCCCATTCTCGCATCTCGTCTTATAGAACTTCTCTCATCTCTCCTCCCATTTTCATTAGATACCATGGTAACACAATTATACACAATGCACTCACATTAGCAAATACTGACAAAAAAGTTTTAAGATTGTCTGAAAACTCAAGAAAAAATGCAAAAAACGGATTTAGACCGCTCATTTTCAGGAGCCTGTGTCCATGGTCCTGTAGTTGTCGTAGTTCCAACCAAATCAACTCTTTCTGGTGAAATTGTGTTAAAATAAAACTCAAATTAAAGTCTAACCAGCCTCAGACAGAGCAGTGCTTACAGTTAGCATCACACCCCCAAGAAATGTGGATAACCTCAGCTGCAAAGTGTCAATACTATTCAAAACTATTCAGAAAAGGTCCAGTCGGTATTACCCTCCCCTTCACCTGCGTTACCCATTTCATTTATTTAAATCACAAGATAAAGTAACATAAACCTCTAACTGTCCATAAAAAGTGGAACATTTATCATCTTAAAGCCGCATATGGAATCTGAGCGTCGTCGAGGTCTCTGTTTCTCGCCCGTCTCAGAAATCGCTGATGTTCTTCCTGCGGTCTGATCAGAGCTGGTGTTGTGTTTCTGTTTTATTAATAAATGAATCAAACTTTTTTTTCTCTTTTTTTTTTTCCAGGGCCAAATTAGGAATGCCACAGTTTCTCAGCTCAGAGGCCCAGAGTCTACTACGGAACCTGTTCAAGCGAAACCCGGCCAATCGACTCGGTAAAAATAATTACGTAGTAGTAGTAGTAGTAGTAGTAGTAGTAGTAGTAGTAGTAGTAGTAGTAGTAGTAGTAGTAGTAGTAGTAGTAGTAGTAGTTTCTGTTGCTGTTGTAGGAGCTGTAGTAGTAGTAGTAGTAGTAGTAGTAGTAGTAGTAGTAGTAGTAGTAGTAGTAGTAGTTTCTGTTGCTGTTGTAGGAGCTCTAGTAGTAGTAGTAGTAGTAGTAGTTTCTGTTGCTGTTGTAGGAGCTGTAGTAGTAGTAGTAGTAGTTTCTTTCTGTAGGAAGGGGAAAAAAAATCCAAAATTGTCGTAGTAGTATTGAAAGTGGTAGTAGCAGCAGCAGCAGTAGTAGTACAAGTAGTAGTAGAAAGTAGCAAAGTAAAAAAATAAATTAAAAAATGCAGTAGTAGTGGTGGTAATGGTATTTTATTTTGTGATGTATGTCGTAAGTACATAGTGATATGGTAAAATTAATGTTGTCTTGTTGTATAGAAATGTTGTGTTTTCTTCTAATTTGACAGAAAACTAGAAAAATTAGAGAAGAAAACACCAACTTTCTACATTTTACTTTGTTGTACTGCTTTTAAGTTTTATTTAATGATAAAATTGTGAATCTAATTGTGTAGCAAGTTCACATTTTGTCTCAATACTTAAATACCAAAACTTGAACAAGAGTCTCACAAATCTTATTGTTAGTGTTAATTTGTGTACATATAGTAAACCCCAGAATTATTTTAACATGTTTTACTTACAAGAGTTTATTTACCAACTCTTCTGCTCTGAAATCAGCTCCAGCTTTGTGTACAAACAAAGTGATCAAAAACACAACCACAACCCTGGGAGAATGTGGCAGTCATTCCAAAACTTGTCTGAACTCTGCATAATAACTGTTACTTCATGTTTAACGCGGCTGTATTTATGTCTAGACTAATGTTGCCCCCTGCTGGTGAGCGCAGGCATTACAGCTGTGTGTGCTTACAGGAGCTGGTCCCGACGGTGTGGAGGAAATCAAGAGACATCAGTTTTTTAACACAATCGACTGGAACGTGAGTGCGGTTTTCAAACAATATACTAAACTCTATCGTATAAGTGTAAGGTTATTTTAATAATTTACTTCTGCCTTTATACATAAGAGCTGATCTTAGTTTTTTTGTCGTTAGAAATTGTTTCGGAGAGAGATTCACCCTCCGTTCAAACCTGCAGCAGGAAGACCAGACGACACCTTTTACTTCGACCCGGAATTCACAGCAAAAACTCCCAGAGGTAAAGTTTATTTTCATATATCAACATTGTGAGAATCTGAAAAAGGGCGTCAGAGAGGAGGGATTAAATCAGGTTAAAAATGTTATTAATTTGACATTGTTTGCTTTCGTTTGTCCAGACTCTCCGGGCGTCCCTCCGAGCGCAAACGCCCATCAGCTCTTCAGAGGCTTCAGCTTCGTGGCCATCACAGAAGAAGAGACACAGCCGGCTCCCAACACCATCGTACAGGTGCGACTACAAACTAACGCTCAGAATAATGCATTTTATTTGTATAGCGCTTTTTTAAACAGTCACAGATGCTGCACAAAGAAAACGATTTACAATAAAACCAAGATAAACCAAAATATATGCTTAATTATATACAAATTAATGCAACTCAATTTACCTCTTATTGGTTTAACTATTTTACTTTCACATCTGAACCTTTGTTACCAGAGACATTTTTCTCATTCACTGCACATTTCTCTGATCTGTCCAAAATTTTAAAACTTATATCAGGCTATTCATCTTGTTTTCAGATTTATTATTGACTTACTGGTTCTGATTCTGCTTAATTCTAGTCTAGTGGTAGTTTATTTGAAGAGAACTTGTCAAGTAAAATGATCTTGCTGCATGGACAGTTAATTTCACTACTTTTAAGTCATTTTGTGATAGATTTACGTATTTATATCTTAAATTTTGGCCAAGTGTTCCCAGTTTATGGACAGACCTCATGTAAAAGCTCTCAACCTCCAGAATTTACCCCCTGAGCTGCATCGGCTGCACTAGCACTGATTGGATGCAGGAGCTGCGGTTTAAGTAGTGAGGATACTGATCACAGAGAGGCATTTTAGGTTTAAATTAACTGAATTTCAGCACTGTAACTAAAACTGGCAACCCAAAGAGACTCACGTGAGGCTCATTCTGCTTCATGTTCAGTGTTTTTGTCAATAAGAATAATTATTTACAGCTACAATTATCAGTAAAAGTGATATTTGATTTGATTACGCTCATATTTTATCTATTTAACACATCTTGAACTACAAATTCTAGATACCTTCTCTTTTTAGATGTTTAAAAAAGTCTTAAAAAAAAGCATTGCCCTTTCTTTTTTTTTATTTTTTTATTGTGCCTATATTTTTGCCCCGTCTCCTCTGATATTAGTGAATGTGTTACAGCAGTTGCACAGAAGCACGTCGCATTTCTCAGACCTGTACGAGATCAAGGAGGACATCGGCGTGGGCTCCTACTCCGTCTGTAAACGCTGCGTCCACAAAGGCACCGGGATGGAGTACGCCGCCAAGGTCTGTATCTGCACAATACATCACAATCACGCTGAAATTATAGTCTGGGTCCACAAAGCGAGCAATTATTTAGGTAACAGAATGTCCTCTGCAAAGAACTATGTGTCCTGTCATTTTATAAGATCTGACTGTACCTGTAGTTTAGAGCGCTACAGAAATAACTCTCTTGTATTAATTTATCAGTTCATTAAGGATGGGGCAAGATCTCAAGAGACAAAATTACCACAAGATTATTTTTTAATTTTACGTTTTTTTCCGCATGTTTGTATTGGATTAAAAAAATACTGCTACAATGACAGCAAAAATATTAAATAAACTAAATAATAAACGGTGAGGTCAAAATTGGGAACTAGATTTCACAATTTATTATAAAGAAAGAACATCTTGTCTCGTTCTTGCAGATACAATCTCGTGTTTCGTATAGTGGAAGGAAATTGTTTCTCGTCCCACTCCTACAGTTCAAACTTCACTTGTGTTTATGCCCTTGAAGTAGTTTATAATGTGCAATCTGAGCAGAATCCAACTTTAAAACTCTTAACATATAATTTATATCGCAAATCCCAGTGTTCTTTTTCCCAATTTGTACAGTAGAACACTTATTTGTGAATAGGGCACTACACAAAATGAGACTTGTGTAGCTTGTGGGATAAGTTTGTTTTATCTGATCCACTTTATTTATTTGGCACATTTTATAAACGTGACAGTTTCCAAGTGCTGCACAGACAAATTAATACAATAAAAGTAAAGCA
The DNA here is from genome assembly GCA_000787155.1 of Scartelaos histophorus. Lineage (NCBI taxonomy): Eukaryota > Metazoa > Chordata > Actinopteri > Gobiiformes > Gobiidae > Scartelaos > Scartelaos histophorus. The sequence continues at coordinate 11,673 of JACN01070881.1, forward strand.
TAAATGAACAGATTAAATAAAAAGTATTAAAATGCATAAATCCCAAAAGATTTTGTTGCAGTGTAAGATTTGTTTAATGTTTATACATGATCAAAATAAATTCCATGATAAAGTCTGATTGTAAAATGTGATGTACAGTTACTTCAGTATTAAAATCTCTCCCAGATTTCACGGCTCTAGATTTGTGCAAAATACAGAACCTGCTAACAGAATTAATTCAGTTTTTCAAGATAATTTTGAGTATGAAAAATCATCTCTAAGTGAACAAATGCAAGATAGATTATTTTAATGTTATACTTTGGATCATATAACTGAAATCTGTAAAAGTCTCAGTGTTTTACAGCCTTATTAATGTGTGGGTTTTGTGTTTTAGATCATTAACAAGTCAAAGAGAGACCCGACGGAGGAGGTGGAGATTCTTCTGAGATACGGACAGCACCCGAACATCATCACACTCAAAGACGTGAGATTCAGTTCATACGTTTTTCACAAGACAGAATTGTACTTTTTCAAATGCATTTACAAAGTTACACCAATGATTAAGTTCTGTTCAAATGGAGGAGGGTTTGAGACCAGACCACAGAGACAATCAGGAAACCGTCCATTTATATTTCCTTATTTGGGATGTGCTAATAATAGACAAATAATTATGTGCATTCATTACAAAGTTATCAGGGGTGGAACATAAAATGAGATCAAACAAGATGAGGTTTGAACACAGATTAATTAATATTTTCAGGAACTGCTGCATGAAAAATGTACCTGCCGAGCCAAAACCACACACTTTAGATGATTTACTAAAGGAGTGATTGACAGGCGGATTAACCAATCAGAGAGACACACGGCTCATGTCTAAACTAATCCTAATATCCCAGTTTATGAGGAAAAAGGGAGACAGGGAAACAGCATTTCTGCAGATGCTACAACTGAAGAACCACCCTCATTTATTTGAGGTAAAAGAGGTTATTTGTGGCCGTACCGGCTTGTCGAAGCTTCCGAGCGGGTGTAGTGCTGTACTGCGCGGGTGCGGGTGTCCAAAAATGGACGGGTGCAGGACTCTGAAGCAGGGCTGGGCCTGGTTAGCACTTGGATGGGAGATCACTGTGAAAATCAGGTGCCACAGTGGGCGCTAGTGGTAAAAAAATGTTGTTTGTCCTTCGACGAGGCACTTGCTTGACTGGAGTGAGTGAATAATGCTCTGTAAAGTGCTTTGAGTGTCATGAAAGCCGCTACATAAATGCAATGGTTAGTTATATATTTTGTTCTGAATGATACGAGAATATAAGAGATGTTTTCCACATTTGAACAGCTGTAGGTGGATCATCTCAAATTTGGACAGAGGTTTTTCACGCTCTGTGGTCTGATTCCTCTTCTGGATTTGAACAGAATGTAAATCAGGCAATAACATGATTTTTTTATTTTTATTATTATTTATCTTTATTTATACAGGGGAAGAATACAGGGAGACTCATTTTCATATGCTCCCTGATTAGACAAAACAAATAACTGCTTAGTTTAACTTAAAGGTGCATTGTGTAATTTTTGGAATTTTTCTGGTGGAGGGTCTGTCCAGAAGCTTTTCTCCATGGGAATCTTATTACTTTGTCTGGAATGTTTCACAGTGCGGCATTAAACCTTTCTATCTTCACTGAAACCAAACCAGACCAAGTTACAGGTCAGATCTGTGGAGAGGCAGAATGTCTGTTTTTCTGGGTATTTCTGAGCTATAAAACCACCTGTGATTGAAAAAATGTAAGTTAGAACTGTTTAATGTCGTACTGTGTCATATTTCCATCACTGCTTAATAATGATGGTATTTTTGTAGGCTTAAAAAAGTAGGAGTATCAATATTTTTACATTTAATGACGTTTAATTTCTCCTTCTCAGGTGTATGACGATGGTCGGTCTGTGTTCCTGGTCACGGAGCTGATGAAGGGAGGAGAGCTTCTGGACAAAATCTTGAGACAGAAGTTTTTCTCTGAGCGTGAAGCCAGTGCAGTTTTGTACACCATCACCAGGACAGTGGAGTACCTGCACGTCCAGGGGGTAAGGCGAACACCCACAGCCTCTCCCCAGACAAAAACACAACAAAATCAAGATCAAAATACAGATACAAAGGCCACACCTCAGCTCAATCTGCACCATCTGGAACATTCTTCTCCACCTCAGGACCTCAGACTCACTGAACACCTAAAAACACATCAAAACTCACCTTTTCTCACAGTTTGACTTATCTTTTAGTCATTCTTAAGACCGGGTTTGGGTTCAGTCTTGATTTAGGTTAGATTTAAGTAGTTTCAACTCTGATTTATTCCTGGTTCAGACCTGGTTAAGACTTGGTTAGAATTCAGATTTTCCTTATACTGGTCTACGTGTGGATAAACCCTATTTAGTCCCTATTTTGGACCAGGTTTAGTTCTGGTTAAGATCTGGTTCAGACCTGGCTAGACTGGTATCTTTATATTTACTTCTTTATACTGATCCACATGTTGTTAATCCCTCTTTACTCCCTATTTTAGACCTAATTTAATCTTTAATTATGTGGTTCAGACCTGGTTAAGTCAGGGTTCGAACTTTCTCAATTCAATCTTTAAATATTAGGGTTGTCAAAAGTATCGAAAATCACATACTAATCTATACTAAAACTGATATCGATACTAAAAAAGTATAAAAAAGAAATGACTATGATTCACATTCACACAATCACATTCATCTGTCAAAAAATCATCTGTACTGGGTATGAAATATATTCCTGAGTATTGAAATGGAGATATTTTAACACCATGACAATACGTCTATATTAGCTCTTCTGTTAGTTTTCATAAAGTCCTTTTTCTTTGTGTAGGTTGTGCACCGAGACTTGAAGCCCAGTAACATCCTATACGTGGACGAGAGCGGGAACGCCGAGTCCATCCGCATCTGCGACTTCGGATTCGCCAAACAGCTGCGCGCCGAGAACGGGCTGCTCATGACGCCGTGCTACACCGCCAACTTCGTCGCTCCAGAGGTGACAAACTACACTCAGTCTTCATTTTTATCACACATTTTCTCGACTTTTATAATGTCATAGTTTCAGACGGAGAGCAGGAGTCTATATTATGATTTACAAGAGCATTTATTTTACATATTTACGTATGTGGACACAAACGTGAACAGACTGTGTGGTTTTGTTACAGGTCTTAAAGAAACAAGGCTATGACGCCGCCTGTGACATCTGGAGTCTGGGAGTGCTCCTCTACACCATGCTCACAGGGTCAGTAAACACACTTTATATTATCCATTAATTATTAGGGATGTCAGAAGTAAATCAAATCAAATCCTAATTGATACTTAAACTAATAAGTAGGGATGGTAAAAGATCTCGTGTCACAAGATCTCGCAAGACAAAAATGCTACAAGATCGATGAGACAAATAATCTTGTGTTGGTGAGTTAGGTCTCTTACAGTTGCAAAAAGCAGCACTAAAATAGCAACAATAAAACAAATAACAAAATTGTGAGGTGAAAATTGGAAACTGAACCATGAAATTGTGAAGAAATGAGTTCAAAATCTCATCTTGTTTCGTTCTTTTGGACTTAATCTTGTAACTCGTTTTGTGGAAAATTTGTCTTGTTCCATTTTTAATAAGTTTAGATTATTTTTAAAAATGGTAGTATTCATCTGGGCACTGTATTTTTGAGGCTGAGTGTCTTGATATAGTATTTTGAATAATTTAGTCTTCATTCTCTTTGTCTTTACGATTCTGTTCTTTGAATTGGCTTCATGTCATTTTTTTGTGATAAAAAATTTAACTTTATTCATCCACAAGGGAAATTACTTGGACACAGAAGATCACAAGTCACAGTATATTAAAATAACAAAGAGAAA
>JACN01070835.1:0-12591 GCA_000787155.1 Scartelaos histophorus
GCCTGAATCATTCTCAATAAACTATTTGTTCATTTATTCATGGTTTGTCAAGGATAATTAAGGCATAGTTAATATGAAGTTGTATGAAAAAATAAATGAGTGATGGAAGTTTATGTTTGTTTTTGACATTCTGAAGAAAAACTCACCATATTTTCTTTTAGACCGGAGGCATAACCGGCTCATGCAGATGTTCAGACTTAACTTCTTCGGCTTTTCCAGAAGGACACAAGGAAATTCAACCCATTTCATGTCCATACTCTGAAAAGTAAAAAGAAAGAATCTTCTGTCACTGTGCTTTGGGCTTTTCGCGTCCAATGATTCAGTCATTTGATGGACAGGCGAGCTTTTTGTTTATTTGGTTATTAAAGTTCACTCAGTTCAGGATTATAAATAAGACCTTGTTCTTAATGTTCTGCATGGCAAAACAAAAAATAAAGGTCATTTGTTACTTTATAAAAATTAAATCCTTGTTATTTTTACATGTTTACTTGTTGCTTGTATGTACATCAAATAAATTATTAAATATTATTAAAATGAATTTGTGTTTGTCTAGCGATGTCTTAGGCCAGGTCAATATAAGTTTAAACATTTCTAAATTTACCTTTTATTTATTTCTTTTTTTTTCATGAGAATGAGCCTAGCATCTAATCTATACAGGAAACTCGAATCGGAAAATTCGAAAACCACCCATTGGTCATTTGTGGCTGATGACATCAACATTCCTTGGAGGTGTGTTGATAACTTTAAGCACTGCTCTGTCTGTTACGCAAGTGAGACTTTATCTGTCCAAAAAGAGCTGACTTTGACCTACAACAGATTTGATGATTTGAGCTGTAAAAAAGTCCCACTGAAATAGTATCACAGTGACTGGCTTGTTAACATCAGCCACGTTTTTAGTCACCATCACCTTTTTGCTCAAAATCAAATACATGATACTGAAAATGTGCTGTTTAAATCCATTTAGTATTTTTTCTCAAGCTTTCAGACAATCGTAAAACTTACTGGGCTGTGTTTGGTAATGTGTGCATTTTATCACCGTAGTAACTGGTGAACAAACCGTCAGTACACATACATGTAGAACGCCCCAGCTTGATGCCACTGCAAAGTATTGATACAACATACCTCGTAGTATTTTGAGCACATATCGTATGCTTGAGTCATATTTTGAATGGAGACTTTATACTTTACTGTTTGAACGCACATTTAGCGACTCTTCCAATCCCCCTCTGCAGCTTCCCTCCTATTAAACTACTACTAACTACACCCTGGAAATGCATTGTGTGAATGTGTCCAAGTTGGCTGTGATCCCCCTCACTCTCAGCCTACACTTACTGCATTACTCAGACTGCTTCCTCCGGTCCTGAAGGCTGCGACTGAGCGAGCTCCAGGAGATGACCTCATGTGTGGGTGATGTGACGCGCAGTGTTCCCTCTAGACGTTTTAATTGTTCTTGGATTAACTGTGGTACAAGCCGTGACACACATGCACTGGTCTGCTGTGGGCTGGATAATGACACATAATTATGAAGCTCTCAGGTTATATTTAGGACCTGGACTGAATGGACACGGGGCATGGAGGAGTTCTGCATCTGCTGTAGGAAAGGCTGCTGTTGTCCACACAATTAAATGACGTTGACACATTTGAAGTCTTTATGTGAAAGAACAAATATTGTGGATTAATTGTATTGTTAAAGGTGTTCACACATGGTCTTGAGCGCCTTCACTTTAGAATCTCATGATTTAGAACTTAAAATAATGATTAATTTAAAAAAAACATTGCATAGCCTCAGTGCAGTCTGCGCTGACGTAGTGCAGTTTGCCATCTACCGCTAAAACAATTGTACTTAGTAATAAGGAACATGTCCAGACATGTTATTGTAAGCAAGCAGCAGTAATGAACGCGATTGGATGGCAGAAATGCTTAACACGACTCTAATGATGATTTATGGACTTAAATTTGCGCAGGGTTTCTATCTGTGACATCACAATCTTGGGAATCTCAAACAAAATTAGTGTTTTGTCAGGCTCAGAAGAAAAGACTTTTTACAGAGGATTACAGAAACCAGTGTGAACAAAGTGAAATACAACTCCAGGTACGTTTTTCATTAGGGATCAATGTTATAACATGGTTCAAAGCTCAGACGAGTTAATTTAGAATAATGTGTTACTTAATTAATTATTAAAACCGTGTTAATGTACAGAAGAGAAAAACCTCTGTATTGCTTTGATCTTAGAGTCCACATGACCAGCCTTGAATCCTTTGTTAGAATGGCTGAATGAGAAATTACACCCTCATTTCAGTATTAGCAGAACACTTGAGTAAATACTAAATGTGATTATGACTAGGTATAATATAAGATGTTAAGACAGATTAAAGGTAAAAATTGCCATCTGTACTTGAGCCATTATTTTATGTTACTACTAGGGGAGCAGGTTTACCCAAAGTAAAAACAAGGGAGTCGGATGGCCACCTCAAATTCTAAAAAAAAAATCGCTGAAGAAGTTGTTGAATACGGTGGGGCCGGGAGGAAAACGTGACTGTAACAATGCAAGGGATTTAAAGCTGACAAAGGGCCATTTTGTCTTCATAAAGGTTGGCGCTGGTCACTCATGTCTCCTCATGAACATCTCTGCTTATTCAGAGCTCCAAAGCTCACTCAGCAAAAGTCCACTTGGATTCTCAGACCCTGACACATGTGGAGTTACCCATTCTCTCCAAGTCTGGGTCTGTTTCCTCTGACTACTTAAGGACATGATTACAAGTTAAAAGAAAAATATAAAATACACACTTCACATTATTTATAAAACAACAACTAGTACTGTATTCCTGGCTAAGCGTAGCTCAAGACCTGAATGTGAGTCAGCAGTTGTCCATTTCCTGCTGCTCCTAAAAGCTTACCCCAGTGGCATTGATGGATGGGTCAAATGCAGAGGACATATTGACCTTGATTTAACCAAAAAAATCTCTCAGCGGGAGTCCTGGCATCAAAGGGAAGCCTATTGTACATGCTGTTAGTGGCAGGGGAAACCAGAGCAAGCACGGAGAGAACCTGCAAACTCCACACAGAAAGGCCTAGAGTCAGACGGAGGATCTTGTCGCTGTGAGGCAGGAGCGCTAACTGCTGTGCCACTGTGCTGCCCTCACTATATATATTCCTCACAAGTGTATCTTAGTTATAAAATGTGAAGGTTTGACTAATAGTGAGACACAGGACTGTGGTTTCTCTGCACAAGGCATTTTGTTCAATAAATATGTCTCACAACGGATGCTTTACTGGAATTTGCTGGAATTACCTACTTATATATTATTTATATATTTCCCTAGTTATATTAGGCTAGGGGAGTAAAAATAAGCTGAATGTTTTTTATAAGCAAAAAGACCCTTTGTAAATTGTAAAAACAAAAACATTCTAAATTCCTGAATGGAGCAGCTGGAGGCAAAAGTGAAGTGGAACAAAATGTGATTTTAATGGGAAAACAGCGATGAACTTCAGAATATCACAAAATACAAGGACAATTTGGGAAATCAAAACCACTCAGACACATGCGAATTATTTCACAGCCCAGTTTAAAAACACTTACAATTGAGTTTTACATTATTTGTTCATTTGACAAGTGTTTATGATAGACACTAAATATTTTTACACATTTTGAAGTTTTACTGGACAAAATCCTCACAAAAAGTTGAGCTCACAACGTTTTTACTTCATCTACAGATATATTACACATTTCATCATAACTTATACTTTTTGTGAAGCCCAAATACTATTTTGGGGTTAGACATTTGTATTTTTCCCATCATTCTTAACAGAGAAGCAATGTAAATAAGATTTATACCTTAGGACTTCAACATTGTTGCTTAATTTTTTTGTTATAATGTCATAAAACCATCAGCATGTACGTCTGCTCCTCAGTTTATCATTGTAAATATATGATGTTAGGTTCATTTTGCATCCACTTGCCTCCTTTACAGAATTTTAAACATTATAATGACATAAGGTTTAAAAGGGTCTATAGCATCACTGGTTGGCATTTCTCTTTCTTCTGGACCTGTATGACATCAGTGTGTGAGTGAGGCTGCCTTTATAAACCACTCACCTCTCCACGTTTCCAAGCAGCTGCCAGCGGAGAGCCTCGTCTCTCTGCACCGCTCATTGGCGCTGGGAGACGCCTATCAGGGGGATCCCATTCGGAGCTCGTCCTATGGCTCGTCCCTGCGGTCCCTATCCTCTCTTGGCCGTCGGAAGTGACTGTCCTGTCGGCCTCCTCCATTGGCCTGGCCCGCTGTCAGTCGCCTCCCTCTCGGTCCGCCTCTCCGGCTCTGTGTCCGCTCTACTCTCCGCCGTCATATTGGCTAGACCCCCACCATGACGAAGAAATGCCTCCCTTCGGCCTAAAACAACGATATTTATATTTTAAAGGACTTTAGTTTTATTTATTGGGCTTTATAAAGGATTTAGGGATGTTACCGTCAAGTACACGTGAAGATATTGCGCTTTCATCCGACGCCGTGGTCCACAAGGGGGATATAAGCCTGACTTCTCTTAATAGCCATTTTTTGCAGACAAAGAAAGCTGTTGAATAGTGCTTTCAAAGAGGCACACGGGTAAGTCATCATTTCGAGAAAGAATCCTGCACCTACCCCGCATGGCACGCTTGTCTATTCCGCTTATATCGGCGTTGCACACCCGTTAAAATTAGTTGTGTAATTTTCTCCGTCGATTTTTCCCGAGCTAACATGCTAATATTCCTGTCACTACCCGATTTGCGTCAGGCGTGCTGCTGGCTTGGACAAAACGCAGTTATAACGTTGCAATAGCCCGTGATATTTAGAAACGGCAACTTTCTGACAAAAACATAAAACAATAACAGTGTAATCGAGGCCAGATTATGCAAATATCCATAGTTTTTTTAGTTTTTTAAAGTTAGGGGTTAAAATCCCCATGCACGAACCCACAATCTCTGCAGTATAGAGTCGTCTTTACGTTTCCAGTTGTTTTAGTATTATAATATATTGTCTAAGCTGTTATATATGACGAAACATAAGATTAGTATAGTTATGTTTAAGATTTTACTTGATTCCTGAGCAGTTTTGTCCATGTAGAGATCCCGTACTCAGGATGGTAAAGTAGCGGACGCATGCGCAGAGCACGTCTTGAAGCTAATCGGGCAGTGATGCGAATTGGGTAGCTGCAGTCCCATTCTCCAGAGTCCTGGTTAGCATTTTGACAGACTGGATTTAAATGGTGTTTTCTGGCAAAGACACAATAAAATCTACATTTGTTTTGTTATCGGCGGCGCTGTAGTTGTGGTTATTTGAGCTGCCATGCGGATCTGGCAGATGAACTTGATTGTGAAGCGTTTGAAGCGACTGGAGCTACACAGAGGGATTGACTGTGGATGCTATGAGGCCTCCTTAAGCCCAAAAGGCCTTGGTCCCGCTATCATATCCCTGATATAACAAACTTTACCTTAATAGGTGGTTCTCTGGAGATGTGGCAGGATAATCACTAGGGGCTCTGCATCATATGTAAGCGTTCATCGCACGGTTACTACACAGTTGTTAAATTTGTTTTATAGAGGTCTGTTTCTATGGGACATTTTAATTTTCATAATTTATGTTTAAGATTTTGGTCTATTTGTAATGAAGTAATCAGGTTTTAGTGTACGTTTCACTTTTTTTTCTAGATGATTGAACTATTATCTTATTATAGCTTAGTGATACTGGTCTCATTCATATACTCAGTCTAATGATGTATGAATGACTGTAGTAACAAGTTGCAATAAATTTAAATGATATGTTAAAAGTTATAGTCTACATTTATCTAAAAAATAATAATTATACATGGAAAGGGCTTTGGGGTCTGAACATGTGCCTGACTAATTGAACAGGATTCTGTTCTGGCTTCATGACAGCAGTGTTTTGAATGACAGGGCTAAAGACCTGCACTAAATTAAGAAAACATGCTTTACATAGTTGAACATTGCAATAACAATATGACAATTTGAAAGCTCAACATTGAGATTTATTCTGGGGAACACTGTAGAATGGAATTCCTACATCTATGTGCATTTCACCAGTATTTCACCTTAATAAATAACCTATTATAACTTTATTCATATGTTTGCTGCACAAGACGTACTTTTTATGCGCTGATTTTTCAGTATAATAATTATCTCAAGATCTTTGGGAACACTTGCTAAATTTGATGCCTCACTGTACAGATTATTTGTATATTTGCAATCATTTTCAATCAGTTCTGCTCATAATCACGAGAAATTGATAAACCAATTACCCCTGTCAGAGTCACGCCTAGTTGTCATTAGCCATATTAGCGCCGCTTATATCTTTATGAATGCATGACACCAGCTCATATCTCGTTAGCTGTGGTCGGTCTAAAGGCGTCCTCCCTTAATCTTGTCTCCTCTCCAGTTCTTTTGCTGCGCTCACTGTGATCCCTGGAGAATGGGTGTGTGTTGGACTTGGCCTAAAACTATTTGTATTTTCCACTTTGGGCTTTTGAGCAGCTCGCAGAAAGACTGGGTCACTCGGCTGGCGTGGCGTTTTGTTATCAATGCCACATACAGGGAGGATTATATAGGCTAGGAATTGTTTAAATTATTAATCCTGACTTTGCTGAGACGAGGAGACGGTTCCAGCCACATGCCTCCTCTTATTTGGGATGCCACTGGAGAGCTGCATTCAAGACTGGCATGCTTTGAACTAGGGTTGGAATATTTAATTGGTTGAATCTCTGCTAATCGATTATTGCAATAATTGTAACTGATTTAGTGAATTATTGTTATCTAGACTACCACATGCTGAGAAAAAAGGATTTACTCAGATAAAGCAGTAAGACATCAACATGACTTAGAATTTTTGATAAATGCATACGTTTTAAAATAAAGAATAGATTACTGTGCTTATTATTGCCTTTGTTAAATAATGCAAATTAGTGTATTATCAGTGTTTTTATTTGTGATATCAGATAGGATTAAATGTCTTATTCAATTAAAGGCTGTATATTGCATTCGTTTTTATATTGCATAGATACGTTATATTGTTGTTTCCTCATTAAAACCATACCCAGCGAATTATTGTTATCTAGACTACCACGCCACATGCTGAGAAAAAAGGATTTACTCAGATAAAGCAGTAAGACATCAACATGACTTAGAATTTTTGATAAATGCATACGTTTTAAAATAAAGAATAGATTACTGTGCTTATTATTGCCTTTGTTAAATAATGCAAATTAGTGTATTATCAGTGTTTTTATTTGTGATATCAGATAGGATTAAATGTCTTATTCAATTAAAGGCTGTATATTGCATTCGTTTTTATATTGCATAGATACGTTATATTGTTGTTTCCTCATTAAAACCATACCCAGAGTTTCCTTTCATTCATACATGTTTGACACACGCAACTGCTTTTGGCGTTTTTTTCTCCCAAACTGAAAACACCCTGTTCCACCTTGTGATGTCACGCAGTAATACAGGAAGTGTTCTACTTTGTTATTAAACTCCACACATCTTGACTGGAATAATTTAGATGATTCGGAACTAGAATGTCCAATCTCTATTGAACTAAAGTTAAAAGGTAGATATTAACTTGAAAATTACCACCTCATGACATCACAAGGTGGAACAGAGCATTTTGAGCTTTGGAGATGTAGACAGACTAATAATGAAGTGTTACTCAAACGTGTGAATGAAACAAATCACGACTCTTGGGTATTTTCTTGAGGAGGTTTTATCCCATGTTGGTACTGTCTGTAGTGGAATTTGCAGAGGTTATTATTGTTTTAAACTGGTATAATTTAAGCATACGGTGAAATTAAGTAATTATTAGAATGCCATTCAAATTAGAGTTTCCCATACTACACTTTTGGGCATTTGAATTGGTGCAAATCTTGGCTGCATTAATCATTGGCATTTCTTCTCTATTGTGCTGGACCGAAGCCCTCACATACAAATTGTACTCATTTCCACAACTCAACATGAGTCACTCTAATGGCTGCATGCTCCAAGCTGTTTTAGAGGGTGCATGATGAATAATAGCAGTGTTATTTGATTCAAGACCAAGAACATCTATTTTCTACCATTACTTGTGTTTTAAAAGTGCACTTTTATCGCTTTTCTGGTGAGGGGTTCTCTCCTCTATTGCTTTACCTAGAATGCTTTGCACTATGGCGTTAAACATATTTATCCTGCTAATTACAGGTGTTCTTTTAAAATTAAAAAAATGCTATGAATGAGGTCGCCTTCCCACAGATCTGACATGTAACTGTCTGATGGCACCACCACCCATTAGAAAGGTTAGATGGTGTGCCTTTAAGTGCAAACTTAATAGTGGACTGGAGCAGCTCAGCAGTTCACACAGAGGTGAAGGCCTGGCAGAGTCTGGCCGTCGTCCAACAACTATAAGACAAATGATTTACTACATTTGAATAAGAATATATCTGCAGCTAGAGGAGGGTGATACATTATCTACTACAACAGAGGTGCCCAAAGGGGATCCACAGGCAAAACTTGGTCCTCAGGGGTCTAATTTGTCACAGGCCAAATTAGATTATTCTAATTAGAATTAGATTAGATTATTATTCTTAATAATAATTTGATTATTCTTACAATCTAAGAATAATTTGTTTTGATTAAATTTAGTATTGAAAAGACTGTCAGGAGATGGAAAAGAGGCCAATCATGTTTTCCTAATATTTAAAGTCAATTTAATTATACATTCATTTCTTTGCAGAAGAAAATTTCATGTGCAAACTGTCATTTGGTTTGGCTCTCGACTCAAGTTTTGCTAATTAGAAGATTGAGTTAGGCCTGTTTTGATACTTGCTATACTGACTTATTGTTCAATAAATAAACTATACAGAGTATTTTTTGTGATCAATATGTATCTTTGCTCTAGTGGATGCATTACCTTAAATTATTAGCAAAATAGAATGCGTTTTCTATCCAGCACTGTAGAGGGATTGGGCTGTTCTGACTGAACTCCCCATCACAGTGGTTGGTATTGTTAGGTGCACAGCTAAATGAAGTCGAATGTTAACCTCACTGGAAAATTCAGGCGTTTTCAGATTTCGTGATAAAAGGTGCCTTACGTTTACATTGGGCCCAGTGCGGTGTGAAGTTACAATATGAGAGAGCACATCAGCAGTTTCTCTGGCAGCTCTGCATCCTTCTCTTCAGACAGAAATTATGCAAGACTTACAGGAAGGAAACACTGATCATAAAGGTGCAATGCAACTTTTCTGGTGAATGGTCTGCAACTGCCAGAATGAGAATGTAATCGCTTCACCAGTAATGTTCCACAGCATGGCATTAAGTATATATCATCATGAAGACAAGGAGGTAACACTACTGGCCAAAGCTTTCAAGGTTATTTTGATTAATGAAAACTATAACTGTAATAAAAAAAAAACAACAACAACAACAACAACAAAGTTAACTTAAGTTAAAGTTAAATTGCAACACCTGAAGAACATTCAAGCCAAGGCAAGATCATCTCGTTGGAGACCCCCCACTGAAATAGTTACACCATTCACCTTTATGTGCGTTTGAATTCGGGTCAGATTAAATCAATGGCATTTATAAAAGAATGAATCAACTGAGTTTTCTCTGTGCACATGTCCAGTAGTTGCTCAGTTAGTCTCTAGTCCCCTAACAGAAATAATTACATGATTTAGACAGACCAGTATATCGACTTGTTGATATTTGCACTTTTTACTGTATCAGCTATTAGCCTTAAATCTCTAGCGAAAACCGATATTTAGTTTGGCCCGACCAGCTGCCTAAATATGCATAAAGAATATATGCATAAAGATTTATTTATTTATACTAATATTTTAGTCTAAAAAAGCTACAGCAAGAATGTGACTACACTGCACTCTTATGTTTGTATTAAAACAAGGTTGAGTTTGTGCTAAAATAAAATTAGATCATTTAGAGAAAATTACCAAAATCTGCCCTACATATTGGCCAAAAAATATCTGATTTTTAGTCCACTGATTTCTTTGGTCTGTTAACTGGAATTGGCATTGGCCAAAAAAAAAAAACACAAAAAAACCCATATTGGTCTGTCACTAAAATGTTTCAGTATAGTTTTTGCAAAATTTTTTGGCATAAAGAAATCATGCTTCTTTGACCCCTTTGACCTGTTTTTTGGACACGTTGGACGTAGCTTTTTCTGAATAATCTAACTAGTGTTGTATTTTTTATTTAATTTTTAAAAACAGGGCTGCATAATGTGAGGAAATTGTGATATTTGACCTTATGTTTAATATTGTGCTACACAGTTGGACTTACACTGTGTAATAAGTTAACTTGTGAAACTTAACCAGGACATGCAAGTGTAAATAAGACTGTTCTAATCAAACATATTGTAGTCTGCCAAATGAAAAACAGTACTGGATATTTTGGTCATTTCACATTATAGTACGATATAGTATTGTATAGTATTATTTGCCTTACAATTGGACATGGAAATACATTGTAAAAAGCAAGATGCAAAAAAAAAGGAGTCAGTTCATTTAATCTCGAATATTATGATTAACATCAGTGTTAATTTCCATGTAAATAAGATGGGTACAGTATTCAGGTTGCTAGAACTTGTCCATATTGATACTTGACATCACCCTGGGAGTGTAACACCAATGGTGGGGTGTTAAGGATTGAAGGTGACACAATACACACACAGTAACAATCATCATCAAAAAAGCTTTGGGATTGTCTGAAAACTTAAGAAAACATACAAAATGTATTGTATTGATCACACAAATCATTTCATTTCAAGTGTTCATGGTCCTGTTGATTGATTTTCAACAAAAAGTGTTGTGGTTCCAGCCAAATCGATTCTTTATGGTCAGACTGTTAAAATAAAGCACAGATTTTAATCTGCTTTATTTTAACAGATTAAAGTCTGTGCTTCAATCTGACGTCATCAATGTTGATGACGTCAGCTGCAAAGTGTGAATTGTATTTAGTAATTGTCATTGTCTTACATAAATGTGAAAGATAAATATTGAAATTAGCAGCGCTTCTTTTCCACATATATATATTTTTTTTTATTGTTTTTTGATGATTGATTAAAAGAGCCTCAGGAACTTAAGCCACTCATCATTTATTATCATTATATGCTCAGAGATTTCAAACTCAGATTTGACTGTATTAAATCTGGTTGAACAAATATCTGGAGTCTTTGATCAACGCTGTTGGCCAAAGTTCCTGGATGGCAGACGGGAGGTTGAGGTGCTATTAGCTGATTCATGCTTAAACTAGTTTTAACTTGAAAATGAGAAGTGCTAAATCCTATGAAAGCTGCACTACTGAACTTTTTATCTCTTGTAAATGAGTGAAATATATATTTATGTGTATTTTGTGAATTACTAATGACCATGTCAAAAATGCCTCTGAATCAGTACATTATTATATATTTCCTTTTTATTTTTAAACATTTTTATTTGCATTTATTTTATTTTATTTTCATCTTATTTATTTTGAATTTCTTGATTAAGTTTAACTAGTTTAATTAGCTAGCCCTGAACATATCATTTCCAGATTCAGATCTTCATTTTTGTACTGTATTATTAGACAGTGAATTAGCTTGGTCAAAGAGGGCAAAATGAAGGATGTAATTAGAACAAAACTGAAGCCAAGTGCACTGAACCCAGACAAAGGAAAGATAGGCAGCTCTTTTGGCCCTGACAGCAAAATTTATAGCTGTTAGATTTATGCTGAACCCTCCATCAATTAAAATAAGAAGTTGCAGCGTCAGCATGTCATGGTAATTGGCTGTCCCATTTCCTGCAGGGACTGGCTTTTTGTCAGTAACAATTATCCAACAAAAATGTCTAGAAGCCCATAAAGTGGTTGTGTCTGGGGTAGCGCCTTCCCGGTGGCTGGTGGTTGTATAATGTGCTTCATGTGTCAACACTGTGACGAGGCTACACGTCCAAATACATGTCAACTACTGTTTGAGAGATAAATCAGCAGCAGCAGCAGGGTGTGTGTTAGAGCCAGGCCTGGTCAGGTCTAGACTGGCTCAGTAATACAGTACATACCTCACATCAGCTGTGAGCAGATCCCCGTTCATTTATAGCTGTGGCCTTGTGTAGCTGCACGTCTGCCTGGCAACTCCTCACGCTCGACTCCCTCTCCTCTCACACCAGCGCCCAAACCATGTCTAATTACTAGATACACAGCAGTCTGGGGAATTTAAATGTAGAACATTCTGCATGCTCTGAACCTGGGGCTACGGAGCCTCTCCACAGTCTGTGTCACAGACTTTCACTAAAAGTTTAGAAACAAATAACTTTTAATCAGTGATATGATCAATCAGTCATTTATCATCTGAGTTATTTCTGTTGAATTCCTTCTCTAAACCATTACATTGTCCATTGATGTGCGTCCACTATAAGCTTGTGTCTGAATCTGATCTTCCTGTCTCCTGCAGGTCCCAGCAGCTCTGAGCACAGAGGGACCATGTGGAGTAACCTGAAGAGCAGATGTCAGACCCTGTTTCACAGCAGCAGTGCCGCAGCAGAGGGCCGTCCTGAGGCTGAGGAGGTGCACTGTGTGG
>KN518731.1:8345-32560 GCA_000787155.1 Scartelaos histophorus
CGGGCCGTACCCCAGACACCCCTGTACCGCGGGGGGGCACCAGAACCCCCCTCAGATGCAGCACGAGGAATGGTACGGGCCCCTGCGGCCCAGCCTGCCCCCTCCTGTGTTCTCCCTGACCTCTGTGCAGCCGCTCGATGCTGCCCCCCACTGGAGCTAAAGCTTCACATGGCAGTTTGTGGTGATGCCCCAGAGCTGGAATATAGTTTATTTTATTTTAAACTAGTTTACATGCCCCAAAATCACTTTAGTATGTGTAGTTAGTCAGATATTACACAGCTGGATAGTTTCACTCTCTTCTTCTCTGGTTCATAGAAAACATTTCCTGAAACTATCAACATTTTTTCTACAGTTTTTTTTTTTTTTTTTTTTTTTACAGAAAATTTAAAAAAATGTTTACAAAAAAATCTATCACTGCATATTTTTGTTTCATTATTTTATTTTTTCAGAGAAATTGAACATAAAAAATGAAATAAAGAAATGTCTAATTAATTGTAAAGTTTATTTTGCAATATATATTTGACATAACAGAGACAACACAGTTGCGTCTGTGATGTTTTTACACTTTTACATATGTACATTCAGTCATCTGAATGAATCAAGTCAACACTGAGGCACGAACAAATTTCACACAAACAGATGAGATGTGAAACTAGAAATGTTGAAATACTTAAGACACACAGGTCACATTCTGAAAGGCAGCAAACTTCTGTATAGAAAACTCATGAAGCAGATTTTACTAAATGTAAAACAGTTTGTACTGTTAAATATTTCACACGTTTGTGACACTTTCAGAGTAGGACGCATTTTCATGATTTGGTTCACAAACCTGCACAGTTTTCACTGCTGCGTTTTGGATCAAACGCAGCGATGGACTGGACCAATCACAGAGCAGCTCTGTGGTCCAAATGAAGCAAAACAAACATGGCGGCTTAAAAGGTGCATCACGCTCCTGCTGTTTTAACAGAACCATTATATTCTGAATATCAGCGGACTATTTCAGCTTAACAAAAAGAGCATTTGTGGACGAGACAAACGTCTGTGCTTTTCTATAAACAGGATGTGGCAAAAGTTTGATTGATCACAGAAACCATCAGTAGCTCACCACACTAGAAAAGACTAAACTGGTTCTGACTTCAGCTTACAGTGTAAAAAGTTCAAAGTTGTACATTCGCTCTGAAATAATTCTAATCATGAAAATGAACCGGACTGAAATGCTGCAAGAATCTGTCACTGTAAACAAAACAACACACTCTGCTGTAAAGACTAAAGGCCACAAAGATCCACTCCCGTCATCGCTCAAAACTCAAAAACTCAAAACTCATTCACTCGTTTGGTCCATGAAGCTGGTTCAGAGCCACAGTGTCACTGAGGTCACCTTTTTGATAAATGTTCTGTTTGGAAATTAAGTAACTCATTAGGTCTGTAGATCTTTGACCACAATAAAAATGAACCAAATGAATCTGAAAACCAGCTGAAAGTCTGAAATGGAAACAGAAGTAGTTTCATAATCTATGGTTTTATAAAAGGGCTAATTGGACAGAAGTGCATCAAAAATATTGGAAATCAGTGCACACGGGGCCGACTGTTATTGCAAACTACATGAAAAGACAAAATGGTCAAATAAAAAGAACAACACTGAAAACTTAAAGCTATAAATCGAAGAGGCAGTCTTGTGCGTGGTCTCAAAGTCTCCCGATGAGCTGTTGACAGGAAACAACATCTGCTAAACCGAACTATCATTTTGGCTCATAATCTAAGTCAGTTTTAAAGAGTCGCTTTCATTTTCAGACCTCGTTCTTAGTTCTTAGTAGAAAACAAACAGCTCAATACTTTCTGCAATGATATTTTTGCAATTCATCAGATCAAAAATGTCAAAAATGTGCAATTAAATGTCTTCAAAAAGTAGAAAAAGAGATATAAATGAGGGAAAAATACAAGTTTATGCTTAATTTCACAGTTCATTCAAATTAAGTGCAACACAATAAAGGCACATTTTGGCACATTTCTGAAGGATTGCAAAAATATAGTGCATGAATATTTGTTTTTGTCAATACTTTAAAGGTGCCCTGTGCAACTTTTCTATGCCTACTTGTCTCCATGGAGATGCTATTGCTTTGTTTGTAATGTTCCACAGTATGAACTTATCTATCTCTATGTGGAAATAAGCAGATTATAAAACGATAAACCCAAATTCAATGCATTTCTAGCACAAAAAAATAAAAAACACTGAAGCTGAATGTAAGACGGGAACATTTTAAACAAAACACGAGCCAGATTCGCCAGAAAAGTTACACAATGCAGCTTTAAAAAATGAGATAATCTGTAGATCAGTGGTTTGTGTGATAGTTTAGGTTCAATTCTCATTGTACTTTCAATTTTATTCATATTTTTACCCTTCTTTAGGTTAGTTCTCGTTTAGAACTAATGTAGCCCCATTTTTGGTTGGATTTCGGCCTTTTTAGAGTCCGGTTATAGACCTAATTTAGATCTTGTGGGACTTTGAAGGCTAAATATTTTCGTAGTCGGTGCTTTTAGTGAAATGTTATAGATGAAATATCGGCCAGCTCTCGTTTTAAGCGTCTAGATCCCGGTGACATTTTGTGTGTGCTCACAGTCTTAGAGCTGAAGTAAATCCGTAGCGCCCCACGGTGGTCACAGAGGCTCACAGAGGCTACCAGACTTTACTCCAGGGATTTGGCGAACTCCGCGTAGTCGATGTATCCGTCGTTGTTCTTGTCGTCGTCTTTGAGGACGTCGTCGATGAGGGCGATCAGGTCTTCCTCCTTCATGGGCGCGCTGTCCTCTCCTCTCTCCTGAAAAGAAAGTGTTAAAGTGTTAAAATTGACTCTCGCAGAATCAATTTTAACATTTTCTCAGGGTTTATATGAGTCCAATCTGTTTTAGAATTCATTTAACATTTTCAGAAGTGTTAATTAAGTAACACTGCACCAAAGTTCCTGTTTAACCCAAAATCAAGAGTTATATTAACGTTTTGAGAGTAAACGGATAACACTGTGTAGAGTTATCCTAATTTAGCTAAACAACGCACAGATATGTTTTACTTTTACACTTTATTTTAGTTAATTTAAGATGAAATTCTGTACAAAAATGGTTCTTCTCTCACGGGAGTTTTAAGTGGTGGGTGGGAAGTGCCAAATTAACTCTAAAGGAAGTTGAATTAACACAAGTGGAAGCTGAATTAACTCCAACCATATCAACCCTGGCAAAAAAACCCAACTCAAACCCCCTTTTAACTTGAATTAACTCACCATATCAACCCTGGCAAAAAAACCCAACTCAAACCCCCTTTTAACTTTCAAATAGTTAAAATGACACTTTTTGAGTTAAAAACAACTCCAGTTTTTGCTGTGTATGTGCGTCTACTGTGTGTAAACTTCATCTTTTTTATTTCAAAGTAAAATAAACTTGCTGCAATAAAGGTTTTGGTCTATCATATCATGTTTCACCACGCCCAAAAATCTTCTGTTTTGTTTTTTTATTTAAAGGTTTCCTCCCTGATTTGAAAGACTTGCTGCGGCAACAGTCCTGCTGTTATAGTAACATTATATCAGTTAAATTGTGAAAATCCTCAAAATGGCGCCTCTAACAGGAAGCTGAAACTATATATTGAAACATGCATAATATCACAATTGCTGCAAAATTAGAAAATTGAGGTATGTGCTGCAAAAAAGGGTTTAATGTGATATTTCTGCACTTTTGCGGGTGATTCTGTGGTCCGTATTGTACATTTATAAGCACATTTAAGCGCATTACTGCTTTTTAAAAAATATGGGTTCTATTCCCGTTACGTCAAAACCAGGAAAACTGTGATAAAACCCACTGAAGTAAATGTGATCAGCGGTAAAATGAAGACTGTGGAGTTGTGCGTCAGTGGAGAAATGATGAAAACTGAGGTGTGGTTGTTATCGTTGATTTGCTGGAACATTACAATACATGGAGATGAAGAAAACTCTGCAATTTTCTCATTTTTACTAGATTTTTTGACTTACTACAGCAAACAGAGCCGAAAGTTGTCATCCCATGTTTCCAAATGTCTTCCTGTTTTGTGATATGACATGAATAAAGTCTATTTTCTGAATATTGAATCGTGAAAATGCCAAAAACAACAAGCAATACCACCCACCCCAGGCTGAAACCCATGAATATAATGATTAATACAGCAATAACTTCTAACATTCAGGTGCCAGGCATTGCTCCAAGTACTGTTACACTGGGTAAAAATCCTGTATTGTTGCTGTTTTAGTCCACAGTACCTCCTTGTGCACGTGTGTGATGGCCGTGGCGAGCTCCAGTCCGTCCAGCAGGTTGTTCCCATCGTAGTCGTGCATTTTAAAGTAGTGCAGCTGCAGCTCTTGAGGCGTCATGTCTTTCTCCGGTTTGTCGATCACACCCTCCAAATGCTCCATGATGTGACTAAAGACAAAATATCGTAAAGTCTAAGTATCTCCTCAAAAAAATCATACTTTTCGCTTCTTTTAGTCTAATAAATGTCGTGTTAATGACCGAATAAAGGCCATAAGTAATAATATTCCTATGATTACGTATATTTCCTGTCTGATGTTATGCTTAATGTTCCCGTAATGTTCATCAGTTTGGCATTAAATGTGTTCCTCTCCATGAAGACCAGCAGATCACAACCCGAAGCAAAGTTACAGGTCAATTCTGTGGAGAGGCAAGTCTGCTCACTCTAGGAACGCATGTTTTTTGAGGTTTGAGAGCTAAAAACGTCTTGAATCAACAGATGATAAAAACGTCTGGAGACAACCAAGTGTGGACCACCCACTAGAACAAGATAACAGCGAGTAAAATTGAATCTAGTTGAAAATATAGCAGGATAATAATTTGGTTCAATCTTCTTTATCCTTTGGTTGAAGTTTAAGTGGGATTTAGTTTAGAAAAGGTTCAGCATTTGTGCATTTTCAATCTCAGATGCAAGACTAACTAATGAGACAGTGTTAAATTATATTATAGGTTCATAACAAATAAATATTTTAATGCCGACTGTTGAACAAGCAGAAAATCCACCAATGAACCAAATGTTTCTCATGCCACTTTGTTATAAAGTTCACTCATTTGTTTGAATAAGACTCGAGTTCATCATCACCGGTCACTCACTCTTGGTCCTGAACCATGTTTCTGTCGAATCGGCCGTGCGCGGGGACGTGGCCCGCACCCTCCCCAGCCGCTTCCCCCTGCGGGTTCTCATGCTGATCCCCGTGAGAGTGAACGGTCAACAGGCAACAGCACAGGACCAGCCAGAGGCCCCCGGACAGTGGAAAAGACCTCCTCATGCTGCAAAAATGAGAGACAACAGGTTATTAAGTCATCAAGGAATTTCAATTATATGATCCAATTCCCCAGAGATAAGCTAAAATGTGTTAGAAAATGTGGATAAATGTGGATCTTTTTTTTTTTTTTTTTTTTTTGCACCTACTTTACATTTATTGTCATATATTCTAACATATTCTAACATGACCAAATCAATGTAAAACCATTATTAGAAAGATAATCATTTCTGCATATGAAGATCAAGATTTAATACAAACTTATGTTAAATTTTTGGGAGATTTAGGGCATACTGTATATTTTAAGACACCGTTATACTACAGCTTTACATTTCATCTTTAACAAAATTGTGACTTTGTGCAAGCATGAAAATAAATCGCTACAGACATCAGCAAGTTTACTGAAATGTTGCTTTGATCTTGTCACAAAAACAAGGAATAATGATGCAATGTCAATATTTTTCAATTAAACCAGAATAAATGTCTGGGTAAATTTAGCCTCAAGCTTGTTTAAACCATTTTAAACCATCGCAAATCTGGACTATTGTCGTGATTTACTCCGTGCGTCAGCTTGTCTAGTTTACAGCGAGCAGGACGATTGGATTGTTAGAATAAATGCCGTAAAAAAAAAGGTTTAAAACAACGTGATCTTACCTGATTCAGAAGACTGTTATGTTATTGAACTACAAGTGGACGATTTTAGCTTTTTGGACCTCGTGGCTTGCCGTCAGGGACTGGGACACGACAGCTCACTCTGATTGGTCAAACGAATCAAAGAGCGTAAAAAGACAAAATAGTACCATTCAGAACTCATTCGCTTGGGTAAACAATACATAAATACAGCAAATACATATATAAATAAACGAAAACATGCACATTTATGAAGGGATTTTATTATTTTGTCTTTAGTGCCACAGAGAAAAACCTTGCTCTAGTCTGGTGCTCGGATGTAAAGCTGAAAACTGTGATCTCTTTTGACACGGCTACTATGGAAGATAATTTGTTCCATTAGATTTTAAATTTTAAACACCACTAATTTTTTTTAATCTGAAAAAATATGTTTGAATTATTTTTATTCTGAGTTTTAGTTGCTGAAATTTTAAGTGTACTTTTTCAATATGTTTCAAATTCAAAATAAAAATTTCACCTTTTATATATTCAGTGCATATTTCCAAGCCCTGAAATTCAACAGTTAAAATTCAAAGTGTAAAATTCGCAATGAAAAATTTTGCAGCAAAGATCCAAGATGTCAAGGCAGAAGCAATCGATCCAGAGCGAAAGAGGAGGATTGAGGGTGTTTCCTATTGGCTGTTCTCATTTGTGGGCAGGGTTTGATGTTTGGATGAGGCTAATTTTGACCAGATCACTTCACTGCACCATTTTCTGTTTGTTCGTAAATTAGATCGAATAACTGTGGATCGATTGCTTCTGTCATTGCATCTTGAATCATTCCTGAGAATTTGTTTACTGCGAATTTTACACTCTGAATTTTGACCACTGATTTTAAGACTTGAAAATATCTATGCTGAAGGTGAAATTTTAATTCTGAATTTGAAACACTTTGAAAATGTACACGTAAAATTTCAGCAATTAAAATTCAGTATAAAAATAATTCAATCATGTTTTTTCAGAGTTACAAAAATTCAAAGTGAGAAATTCAACGGCGTTTAAAATTCAAAATCTGATGACACAAATGACCTTCCATAGCTACTGTTTGTTTACTTTATTGCCAAAATCTATAAATGAAAGTCAAACATTCATTATAACCTGATAAACTCTTAAACTATCCCACAAAATTAAAATACCATGATGATCTAGTAATGTTTGGCTGTTGCAAGAAATGTTGTATATGAGATCCTTAGATGGAGTACAGTTACATGCTTATAAAACATGATATATTAGTGCCCAAAGTGAGGCATTAAAATTATACATTTACAAGGTAACAGTTTTTCTTTTAAAATATGGGCCGAATAAAATTTATGACATTTTTTTTTTTTTCCCCACTTGGGTTTTTTTTGTGAGTTTTTCCTTGCCGGAGAAGGAGGGTCTATGGACAGGAGATGCTGGGACAATATCCATTTGCTGCTTGTTGTTGGACATTCTGTATTTTTGAATTAGAAAAAAAGTTTCTTATTCTGCTTCATTCTCTGACATTTCTGTTTGCTAAATTAACAATTTTGTGAAGCCTGCCGAGATAACTGTTTTTGATAACTGATTTTGGGCTATACAAAAATAAATTGAATTGAATTGAATAAAGAATAATAAATAAATAAAAAAGGCATTTAATTCATAAAACAGTTATTATTTGGCACAGAAGTCCCATAGCGCGTAGGGGAATATCCTTTGCACTTAACTATCTTGTGTAAATAAAATCTCTTTGTCTTCTCTCAGTATTTGTCTTTGGCCAGCAGGGGGCGCGCACAGGCGGGTCTCTTCAGTGCGCATGGATCTGTACTTCCATGGCGCCGGGTGTCACCGGTCAACAGGAGCGATGTCCCGACGCTTCTCTCTGTCCGATGCCGAAAAATCACCGACTGCGAAGGAAAATGACGGACCCATGTCTCTGTTCAAACGGCTGGAGGTTATTTCATTGCTTTAGAGATTGTAGAAAGTCCCTGAATAGCTCTTTAGTCTCCACAGTGCCCAAATCCCCCGTGCGTATTTACCTGCGACCTGTAGCCTCCTGCCATGTGTGAGTCCCTTATCACAAAATACAACTGAGCATTTACTGCATTGATTTAAAATGCCTTAAAATCTAATTTAAATTTATCCTAAAATTCGTTTAAGATAAATTCAATGTAACTTACAGGTTAATATTTAATTTTAATATTTAAAATTAACTCAAAAACTCAGTCAATCAATCACAACACTGTTATATGGTAGTTTTATTTTATGATAATTTTACCATAATCATGACCAAACAGGCCTAGTGAAATCTTTCATTTTCTTTTGTTAACATTGTCTATATATTACCTACATTTTTATTATTATTATTTTTATTATTATATTTGCAATTAAAAAAAAAAACACACAAACAAACAAAAAGCAAAAAAAAAAAAAAAAGACTAAAACAAAAGCAGTTTTTTTCCATGTTTATTATTATTGCATTTAAAAAACTAAACAGACATGCGTCCTTTCACTGACCAGGCTTGCATCTCCACAAACCTGACCCGTATTTAGCCTGGAGGAGGACTTTCTGCTTGTTTCTGTCGACATGTAGTTTTTTTTTTTTGCTCTAATATGCTACATTATGGGATAAAACATTTCTATCTCCATGAAGATTGTTCCCATATGGTTTTAACTTTGTATTTCCATGGAATCCTGCAGTACTTTTACATACTACATGCTTTAACCTAATTATCTGGGCATCCCTAAAGTTGCAGTAGCTCTTGTCTGTATTGTTGCTCTTGTTTTTGAGCTCGGCCTGATCCTGTTAAAGTGTTAGCGTTTAAAGATTAGCATGGCGGCTCAGAGCTGTGCAGGCCCACACTCTTTTACTCACAGCAGCAGCACAGATCAAGCCCACTTCAAATGCCAAACACTGACCTTTCCCAACCAAGGCCCGCTGAAAAGCAAAGGAGCAGGTTCAATATTCACTTTTAAACCAAACTGTAGACGTGGAAATACTTTTTTACATCTGATCTGCAGAAATTCACTTATTTAACTTAGATTTTAACGTTATTCATCTTGTTTTTTAGATTTATTATCTACTTATAACTTCTGGGGCTGCTTTTTTCAAGTCAAGAGGTTTATTTTAAGATAACTTGTCCATGCAACAAAGATAATTTCACTACTTTTAAGCCATTTTAAGTGTTCGACGACATGTATCTCTAATGGTGCAATGTTTAGCAGTTACCATGGTGACATAATGCACATACTAAAAGGTTTAAGATTTGTTTAAAAGGCACAATTTTAAGAGCCTGTGATCAATATGAGCCTTTGAGCATGATCCTGTTGGGGTGTTTTAGGTCTTTTCACTAAAAAGGTGAGAGTCTAACTGCAGAAACTGTCGGCTAATGTTACCGAGCTTGTGGCTGCAGTG
Source organism: Scartelaos histophorus (assembly GCA_000787155.1). NCBI lineage: Eukaryota > Metazoa > Chordata > Actinopteri > Gobiiformes > Gobiidae > Scartelaos > Scartelaos histophorus. The sequence goes on from KN518731.1 coordinate 17,697, forward strand.
TTATGTGTGAGACTAATTTAACAGCACAAATCAGCTCATCTGTTGTATTTCAGCTAAGGTGGTTCCAAGTCTGCGCTGAAACTGGGAAAATCGGCTTTCGGGTTTAGATGTTGTCCCTTTTGTGTATGTCAGAGGTACAAATACTAACAATAGTGCGTTTACTGTACGTGACGAGGTTTGTCAATCAAAACCATCGCCGCAGATTTGACCTTTGACCTCTGAATGTGCAGTGTAAGTACAGAGAATGAGAAGACATACAGGACTTAACAAATGTATTACCACCTGTCATGAAAACTAACATAAATAACCTCATAGTACATCAAAAACTTGGGAAAAATGTCAATATTTTATGTATGCGAACAGCTGCATTCTTACACTGTTTTTATGCCGTTTTGCAAAGTCTCTTTTGTTATTGAGTCCAAATCATTTATACCTGTTCCCAGAGACGTTTTGGACTTTGGTGTAATTTTTGGAAAACATTAAACTTGAAAATTTATGGACAGCAATATTAAATATATAGTATATTATTTAGATTTTTAAAAATGTGCACTATAGAAATATAAAAATATACAGATAAACAGAAATATGGTTAAATTATGGAAGCGGTGACACCTTTTACTGGCTGGTGCTGTATTTGGGGAGATCTTTTACTATCAAAAACATTATTATTTGTGTTGAATAAGACATTTTCAAGTGTGTATTTTATCCTATTTCAGAATTAGAGAACAAAACATGCTGCAGTATCTGTGAATTGTGCAAAACTCAAGTAAAACGGCAGAAAAGTGAAGTGTCTGTGTTTCAGTTCGTTAATTACAACATTTGTCGACGCTGTAAATACACGTTTCCCTTTGTATCGCTTAAGAAATTGTAGTTACTGCACATTGCACGTCAAGATTTCTCAAGATTTGTTTGTAGCGCAGTGTGGTCAGATTGAACAGCAGATTAAAGTGTAAAAAAAGTCTCAGAACCTATAGTTAGCATCACGAACTGGCTGATCTATGGTTGTAACAGGAAAACTTGTATATTAAAACAAGAAAGGGGCCAGGACTAGGACTAAAAACATCCTATGCATAAACTGTTTCCATGTGATTAATAAACCAAAAGTCAATATTGGGTTCATTCAATACGGTGATTTCAAAACGTTCTTAATCTTGCAAACCACCATTTCAAAACACGTAAAAGTCCATCTCAAGTAAATGTTATGTTGCCAAGGGAGTGGGTCTATAAGCGTGATGTGTTTTCAGGGCATTGCACTGCACACAGACATGATATAAAGAAGAGCTTTGTTTCTGAAGGGCTGGTTTATTTGCTCAAGGTTGGGATGTGTTCATATTTACAGTGAGAATACAATGAGCAAAACCTACAGTACGTCTGAATCTGAAATGTTGCGAGCTGTGATATACAAAAGACCCAACATCACATCTTTTTAAGGACATTTTGGGTTGAAATCTGGTTTTAGTTGCCAGATCTGAGCTATTTCTGCTTTCTTATTACATGATTGAACCACAAAATATACATGAACCACAAAATATAAAGAACTTTTGAGCTTCTGAGCAAATCAACATGACTATTTTTATCAGTACAATTTGTATCTGGGAGCAGCTTCTTTTGAAACTGCTCCGAGAAAAGAAAAAATCCCGTTATTTACATTGACTTTGAGGAAAGGTCCAAGGTCTCAGGTCTGGTCACCGTCACTGTGGAGAAGTTTACCCCATCGGCGCTGCTTGAAACTTGGGAAGAGACACCCAAAAGAGGTCCAAGAAATTTCTGGAAAAGTTGCAGAGGTCATTTCGCCGAAGCTGATCCAGAAGACGTTAGCTGCAAACGAACCGGTGAAGATGCAGGACCTGACAGAACCTGATTCTACTCCCAGTGCGATCGAAGTTCCTCAGATTGATGAGGTTCATGCTGAGGATCGAGCCATGACCATCACCAAATAGAAGAAAAAACGATGAGAAGAAAACGAGAAAGAGCAAAGACGATTCAAAACCAGTTGTCGAGAAAAGCTTTCAGCCTACCAGAGGATGAAGGACTTGTTTGAAGATCAGAGCGGTGGAGATGAACGAGGTCCAGGCCACTCAGGAGATGGCGCCGACTGAAGCTGAAGTCACCAAACATCAAGCTTCAAGAATCTCTGAAGGAGATGAAGGAGATCCACTATTCAGCCGCTAAAACCAGAAAGAGAAATGACAAAAGTTAAATGCGACGGGATCTCCGAGTGCACCAGAGGATTGGTTCTCCTGCTTTAAATATACAACTGAAGAGCCAGAGGAGACAACTCGGACAGAAAACAAAGAATAAAAGTGATGGCATCGAATGAAAAGAGTCTAAAATATCACTTATGCAATGCACTATAGTCAATTAGGCGACTTATAGTTCGCCCGAAACACCATGAACGAAATTGCGCAGTTTAAATCTACTTATCTGCTCATTACTGTATTTTTTTGGCTGTGTTTTGTGTCCACATGGTCACTGCTGAACTTTGCACCACTAGAGATGCATGTAGAGCGCCCCCAGCATGACGTCCCCGCAAAATATCAATGCAGCCGATCGCTTCTTCTCCTCTATAACATCAGAGCTACAAATCAATGACACCCTCCTGCTAACATAGGGCCTCATTGGACTCGTTATAGACCGGCTGAACATGAAGGACGTACTCTCTGCTTACATTTGCTTAATGTATTGGAATAAACACAACTTGCTCGGTCAGGTAGTTTTCAGCCCACATGCAGCCGGCAGCTAAACAAACCATTAAGACTCAGGTTTAGTGAACACGAGGCCATATTACACTGTGTTCTGATGTACGTTATAAAGTTTCCTCATCACAAACAGACCTGGAGTTGTGTTTTGTTTCATTCGCACATGTTTAACGCACAAATCCTGCATGTTTAGGCTGAGTTCTTGTCTCAAATGGAAAAAAAATGGTAATACAGGAAGTGCTCCGCTGTGTTTTTAAACTTCAAACGCCTTCACTTGGATCATTTGGGTGATTTTGTCCATGGAATTGAACATTTCTATAAAGGAAATAGGAGCCATTAGAAGCAATTTTTGGAGATGTAGACAGACTAATAATGCAGGATTACTCAAATATGTATGAATTAAACAAAACACAACTCCGGGTCTATGGCTTAAACTCATAAGAATCACTTTAGTGTCACGCAGGGCCTTAAAAACCGACTATTCACATTTGAACATATCAGGTTGATGTTTATATCTGCTAAATGTTTATCAGGTTAAAAAGAACAGAAACCTGCGGTGACATTTTCAAACTGACATTTCTACATTTTTGGCCTAGCCTATATTTAACGGTCTAATCAAATACTTGAACGTCAACCAAAACAATTAGAGGCATGTTTAAGCTCATTTCTTACAGGCTGCAGAGCAAATGACTCATTATCTAATTATTGTTACCAGGAGACTGTCAAATATTGAGAACCTATATAGATTATAATTATCATTATCGAGAGGATCAAAGCAACAAAGGCTTTTTAAACTCAAAATAAACTATCCAGAGAAAACGAGCCTATTACAACAAGTAAAAGCATGAAGTAACCGCCTACGAACTTAGTTTATTTTATTGTACAAGGTCCGTGTACAGGAGCATTAATCAGTGAAACATTAAAGAGTTTTGTACCAGACTTTAGCTCTGAGCCCATCTGCATCGGCAGCCCTGAGACGTACAAAACACCAGCAGCGGTAACACGTTAGTTTAGAGAGCACATATTAATAGCTAGCTAATAGTTAAATGCATAATCAGACCCTAATTATATATTCATCAGTATTTAAAAAAGTACTTTCAGTGCATTTTTGTCTCAGACCGTATTTTGCAACTATTTTCTTGCTTTTACAGTAGTGCCGTTACATTAGATGTTTCTGTACATGCACTGAAATCTTAATAAGCATTAACAAGTGTTTGATAAATACCAAATAATAGCTAAGTAACAGCTAATTAGCATACACAGCAAAAAGTTGAGTTTTAAAATTGACTCTGACAGAATCAATTTTAACATTTTCTCAGGGTTTATATGAGTCCAATCTGTTTTAGAGTTCAATTAACATTTTTGGAAATGTTGATTAACTAACACCGGACCCAAGTTCCTGTTTAACCCCGAAATCAAGAGTTATATTAATGTTTTTGGGAGTAAACGGGTAACACTTTGTAGAGTTATCTTAATTTAGCTAAACAACACACAGAGATATTTTATTTTTACAGTTGATTTTAGTTAATTTAAGATAAAATTATGTACAAAACTGGTCAAATTGGTCTTCTCTCATGGGAGTGAGCAGGAGGTGCCAAATTAACACTAAGGGAAGTTGAATGAACACTAGTGAAAGTTGAATTAACTTCAACCATATCAACTCTGGCAAATAACCCCAACTCGAACCCCCATTTAACTTTCAAATAGTTAAAATAACAGTTTTTGTGTTAAAAAAAAACAAAACAACAAAACTTTACTCTGAAATATTAACCCGCCAGTTTTTGCTGTGTACCAACTGGCACTTAGTTTGTGATTAAGATGTTTTCCCTAAACTAAAGTGTCACCCAAACAGCAAAAAAACAAGCCAATCTATAATAGTAAGTAGGCAACTACCAAATTATACTGACATTAAAAAGCTCCACTTCCCACACTACTCCCTCTTTGCCCTTAATTGGATATAATTTGGTAAAGTTGTGTTTCCCACATTTGGAAACGCGCCATTTCCTCTACAGTTGGCACTAGTTTGTGGTTAAAAAATGTCCACTTCTCAAAAAGCTTCTGATATTTAGTCATTTTTAGTTTTTACAATGTACAGTTCAATGCAAAAAAGTTGGATACGAGGTTACAGCTGTGAAACATGTGCAGCCTGATCAGATTTATTGTCCATTAGTCAAAAAAAACTATTCAGATTTTCAGTCATACAATGTACAGTTCTGTGCAAAAAGTTGGAGAGGAGGTTATAGCTGTGAAACATGTGCAGCCCGATCAGATTTGGCCAAAGTCGCCTCCATTATAGTTGAGTACAAAGCTCTGCACTGGTGTTATCTCGCCTGTTGAAGTTTGTCACATTTACAGCCTGTTTACACTGACTCAACCTCCGCGCCTCCGTCCCTCCACCCGCCTCCTGCGCGCACTTTACCCGCTCTCTCCTCTCCCTCAGTCGGCTGTCACTCCCATCGTGTCCGGGGAATACTCGCACCAGTACGGGCTCCATCAGCGGGACAAGCCGGCCATGGCAGTCCGCATCTCCTTCACTCAGGTCCGGGTAGAAGCGGAGCTGGAGCGGTACCGGGCCGAGTGCCAGTGGGAGCGGATCCCGGCGGCGGTGGAGCACATGCTGGCGGCGCGCATACACGAGGACGGTGAGTCAGCCTGGAGCACCTTTACCTGGACTTTGGAGAGTTTGGCAAAGTTTGGAGTAGAGCTGATTGGGCAACCATCATAGAACTATTGCGATTAGATTTGCGACATAATGTTTAAAAAAGTGGGATTACGCACAGTTTAAACATTCTTAGGTGCGTTAAAGGTCCTTTCAAACCTCATTAAAATGTTCAAAACTGTGTAGTGGAGGTAAAATGAAGCTAACATAATATATTTACAATGATTAACTCACAAGCAGACCTAATCCTAATAGTTTTATGACATTATAACAAAAAAATAGCAACAATTCTCTTATTTACTTTGTTTCTCTGTTAAGAAAGATGGAAAAATACAGTTTTCTAACCCTTAAATAGCATTTTGACTTCAGAAAAAGTATAATTTATGATGAAATGTGTAATATATCTGTAGATGAAGTGAAAAACTGTTGACATTTGCCCAGTAAAACCTCAAAATGTCAAATAAACACAATTGTAAGTGTTTTTAAACTGGGCTCTAAATCATTCACATGGATCTGAATCGTTTGCATTTTCCAAATTACTCTTAACTCTTCATAGTTTGTGAAGTTCTGAAATTAATTGTAGTTTTCCCATGAATGTTGCATTTTGTTCCACTTCACATTCGCCTCCAGCTCCAGTCTGGACTTCAGAATGTTTTTTGTTTACAATTTTTCAAGGGGTCAATTAGTTATAATATTGATGTTGCCAGAAACTTACCTAAATTTCTGTTTTGTTTCATTTACACATGTTTAAGTAATGCTTTATTATTATTAGTCTACGTCTCCAAAGCTCACAATGCTCCGTTCCACCTCGTGATGTCATGCAGTTTTCAAGTTAACAGCTCCTTTTACTTTATGCACAGTAGAAAGTAGCGATTCCAGAATAAAATAGTGTAACCTGCTCTTTAATAACCGCTCTCCTTGGGTCTAAATGTGCCAAATCTAACAGCGATTTTGATCTGATTGGGATATAGGCTTTTGTGCAGCCCCAGTTTGCAGAACATGGCTAATTTTGATATCTAGGCTAAGCTATTAGGCTATAGAAATGATTCAGATTAGCCAAAGAAATCTGTGACATTAGTTTCATATATTAAACCTCATCAAAAACATGCCTGGAGTTGTGTTTTGTTAGATTTACAGTATAAAAGAGCACGCTGCATTTGAGTAAACCTGCATTATTATTAGTCTGCGTGCATCTTCAGATCTCAAAATGGTCTGTTCCACCTTGTGATGTCATGAAGCGGCAGTTTTCGAGTCAAGAGCAGCTACCTTTTATTTTTTGTGCAGTAAAGATTGGCTATTCCAGAGCTAAAGTGATCGCATAGTGAAGGCGGATGGAGTTTAAACACAAAGCGGTGCACTTCCTGTATCACCGCGTGACATCACAAGGTGGAACAGAGTGATTTCTGTTTGAAAGAAGAGCGCAGTTTAAATATGAAGCGTTTGTGTGTTAATTAAACATGTGTGAATTCAACAAAACACAACTCCAGGACCATTTAACATCCAGTTTTGATCATTTTGTTGAATATATTTCAGATTATACTGTGGAAATTCTTATATTTTTCATAAACCGCTAACAGAATCCTAACTACCTTTTGCTAATCTGTGCAGAAACTCAGTCAAAGTTGTCCTTCCTGAAGCTTATTTTGGGTGTCATCTTACTTTTTTGTTAAGGCATGTTGTTTATACTGTTGGAATAGCCTAGGACTTGGTATTATGACATTGCTACCGGCTACAGTCGACTCCATTTACATCCTGTGACGTTCGTGAACAGTCAAAATATGATCTTCTATGACCCACTATTTACACCTTTCAATGACAAAGAATCAGACAGTTCTAAGCCTGAGAGGGAGGGCATCTGGTGTAAAACATGCATATAATAATGATGCATATTGGGTAGTTTCTATTACAACTCCACTGCAAAAAGCGCATGTGGCATAGATGCATTTAGCTGATTTCAGAACAATAATCCTGATTAAAGTTGCACATGGAGGTTAAGATTTAACATAGACGTGTTATTGTTTTGCCAAGCATGTTCCACAGTATGGCTTTAAACATATCTGTCGTCATGGAGACAAGCAGGTGATGCCAAAATGCAGAGTAACAAGATTTGTGGATTTATAGTAAAAATGTTGATTGAATAAGTGCGATACTTTGGAACATTACAGGAAAAGAAGTGGTAGAAACTTGAAAAGTTGCACATTTTACATTCAGGAAAAGTTTTAATTGTTTAGTTTTAAGACAATTAAGCTTAAAATTTGTAGATAAATTAATTTTCTCACCACATTTTTTTTGAAAAGAGACACGCTGTATTGTATTGTACTACAGACATCTGGAAACAAGTTATGGAACAAAATCTACACAGCAAAAACTGGAGGATAGAGTTGTTTTTAACACAAAAAGTGTTATTTTAACTATTTGAAAGTTAAATGTGGATTCGAGTCGGGGTTATTTTCCAGAGTTGATATGATTGAAGTTAATTCTACTTCTCCTAGTGTTAATTTGGCACCTTCCACCCACCACTTCAAACTCTTGCCAGTTTGAACCAGTTTTGCACATAATTTCATCTTAAATTAACTCAAATAAAGTGTAAAAGTATCTCTGTGTGTTGTTTTTGGATAAACCTACAAAGTTTTATCTGTTTACTCTCAAAACATTAATATAACTCTTGATTTCAGGGTTAAACGTGAATTTTGGCTTAAGTGTTACTTAATTAACATTTCCAAAAATGTTAAATTAACTCTAGAACAGATTGGACTCATATAAACCCTGAGAAAATGTTAAAATTGATTCTGTCAGAGTCAATTTTAACACTCCACTTTTTGCTGTGTAAAATGGGGAAATTCAGGGTAACATTCTATCCCTGGCTTTCAAAGAAAAATAACAACTGTTGCCATAGGAATAAACAATTAAAAACAGCATTTTTAACAGGAAAGTCCCCTGCATGCTGCTGAGTTTTTAGCCACAGCGTTCTACAAACCAATATAGACGCTCTCACTATTCGGAAACCACTGATCAACTTCCTTCCTTCCTTTTATTATTTTGAATGTTTATATGAGGAAGTTCACGTTTTCATCTCCTAATTTATAACTCCATTCTCCTATTCTTCTAGATTAGTGATTGAAAATGAACTAATGAACTACAATTAGGGCATTTGGAAGCCTTGGATGATCTCGTTAAGTAGCTCCTAAGTCTTTTTAAACATCTTGCAGGACCGGGATCCACGTTTTAATCTTCAAAATGTTTACTCCAAGTGCCATTTAAACACTGTTGGGTGCAGCGTGGTGCGGAGGTATTCACAGCTACATTAACCTTGAGTGGAGCCGAACTTTGGACTTTCTTTGAGATAAAGACCAGCTGAAATAAAAGCTTTCCAGTAACTCATTTCACCAAGAAAAACATTCACGTTTCTGTTGTGTCAAGGTTTAAACCAGGATTTAGGAACGGCGTGGCACCACATGTTTTTCAGACTTGTTTTCAAATTTTGAGAAACTCCTGCCATTGCTGTAATTGTGTCCTTGGGCAAGACACTTAAATCAGTAGGGCTGCGAGTAATCAAATAGTAATAAAAATGAGATTTCAATTTGGTTTTAAAATGACAGTGATCAGATACAGAAGATTCTGCAGGATTGGCATCGACTTCCAAGGATTTTTGACAGGGAGATTTAAAAATTTCGTTTCTGTTGAACTTTTTCAAATATTTACAATGTCACGTCTGCATAAATCTGTGCTTGACATTTATATTAAGCATTTTGTGTTGGCTACAGCCTTCAAATGTCAAGTGGTGCGACCGAGAATAGCATTAAAACATTATTTTCTAAAACATTGTTGGTTAATATGAACATTATATTGAGATTTGAAAAAATTGACAATATTTGTTTCAATATTATGGGGAAATATCTATTCAAGAAAGCTGAAATTTCATGTAGGACTAAAACACTTCAGAAAATATGACAAAAAAGAGAGAAAATTAATTTGATTATATTTAGAGTCATTTTAAAGAAGTTTAAAAATCATCATTTAAGGGCGGACGGTCGCACCACATGAACATTTTAACAGTATAAGTACAAAAAACATGCAGAATAACTCATGATTTCTGAAAGTATTATTTGGTTTCAAGTATGTGGAGAATTTTTATGAAACTTGAACCTCTTGAACTGAAGAAATTGCGGTTGGGCAGAGCTCATGTCATTGACCCACATGCACTGATGTAAAAAAGACTATTTATTTACTGTTTGTACTTGACCCAGAAAATATGATGATGTGATATTGTGTTACTTGAGAGATAAAAAACACATTTGGATCAGTTGTGTCTTATTTTATTGTAGTTTAAAGGAAATAATTGCACTTTTCAGTCTCTGATATCGGGTATCAGCAGATGCATAAAGCTATAGTATCAGTATCAGTATCGGAGCTTGGGTCTTTTTAATGGAGAAATCTTCAGCAGTTGTAAAATCATGTGGTTTGAGTCCAGATTTTGGAGGAATGCATTTGTTTATTATTTTGTTTTAAACGGCACAGTGTCTTTCTCATTTATGCTCATGAAAAACAAAGATAAGACATTTTTTGTTGTTGTTTTTTTCAGTATGAGGGTGAAATTTGTGCATGTTTTTTGCCCTAATGTGCTGTGTGCGTGTCGGAGGCTGCGGTTACAGTTGTGGCTTATAACCGGAATGAATATTGCATGAAATACTGAAGCGACTGTTATGAATATTTGTCAAAGTCTAAACATGAGGTAGAAATCAGGTTTTGTTTCATTTGATAGGGGTAAAGTATGAAGTACATTTCCTGCCTTTTTCTAAAGAATGTCGTGTGTCTGCAGATGTTTGTAGGTGAAAGAAAAGTGAATATTGCACGCTCCTGTTACTCGCAGGTGGACCGGCTTTTTGTGTCAACTCAAATGTGGTTTTATTCTGTTATACCGGAAAATGAACGAACTAAACGTGTCATATTTTTGCATGTCTGTCTCTATAGTTTATCGGTTTGTCAGTACTAAAATCTAAAATGGATTAAAAAAAAAAAAGTGAGAGATTTGTGTGGAGGTCTGCTTTTCCACATTTATTTGAACATACATTTTTAAAAAGAAAAAAGTAATATCTATGTATTTGTTGTAGATGTACAATATATAACTATAGCAGAAATAGTTTTGATAATTGAAACTTTGAAGGACTCTGTGCCATTGTTCAGGCATAGAGTGTTTAGATGTGGCTCATAGGGCAATGTCTGAATTTTCCAAAAGAAAATTGGATAAAAATAAATAATAATAATTCTGCATAAAGCACTTTTTAAAAACAAGTGAATTAGCAGCAAAGAATAATAAAAATAGGATCCAAAAACAGACAATTCAGTTAATTATAACAAATAGTTAATAAAATAAAAAATAAGGAATGGAGTCAAGGAATAAAGTCAAGGTAAAACTAGTTAAATGAAGGTCAGCCAATAAAAATGAGATTCAAGAAGTGATTTAAAAGATGATACTGATGGTGCAGACTTATCTCCTCAGGCAGGTGGTTCCAAAGCCGAAGAGCCCGGACTGAAAAGGCTCGATCCCCTTTTCGCCCGGAGTCTGGAGTCTGGACTTTGGAACAGTTAACAGGGACTTGTCTGAGGATCTAAGGCTGCGGGAGGGCACGTACGGGGTATAGTATAAAATATCAAATAGTACTTCAGCTTAGAGGCACTGCTACAAAGATAAATCAGCGTCACGTAGTCAAAAATACAAAAATAAATCATAGTCTTTTGGAAATCTGTATCTAGACAACTGGCTCTAAAACACGTACAATGGCAATATTACATCAAAATATCGTTTGTGGTTGAAAATTGTAATAGAATTAATTAGGGATGCACCAGTCTGCGAAAATGTAATATCCTGGGCAAATTCGATATCAATTGGGCATAAAAATTTATGTAATAAGACAATGTTCTGGTCATAGTTGTCGCAAAAAGTCTCATAATATTTGAATTTGCATTTACAAAAGTTATTCTGTGGAGACATCAGAGGTAAATTACAGCTTTATAACACATTTGTATCTCATTTTATTCACGTTTTTTTTAATGAAATAAATGCTTTTTTAAACTCTGAAATAGTATTGGCTAATATTGGGTATCGGAATCAGTATCAGAAATGAAAAAGCTGCATCTGTACATCCTTACAAATAATTTTACTGTTGACTAATTGAAAAAATAATTACTGCCGTTTAAATTTATAGTTTACTGCAGCCCTGTTTTGATGATGGCTTCATGTATTGTAAACTCAGCGTGCCTTATCATAAATCATACTACTATTATCTCGTGTGTACACATTGAAGTCTGCCTTTTACATCCTGTGTCCATTTCTAGTCACAAAAACGCTGTTGGTCTGAGTGTTTATAGCCCACATCTCCTGTACCTGCTGCTGGAGTGGACACGACCTCTGCTTTTACTGCCTCCGCTGGCTCAAGTTCCTTTATCTCTAATCTCCAGTTCTCTCTTAGATACATGGCCCGGTGCAGACTCATCCTCAGATCTGCTCATGTAAGCTCACTGCACGCACAAAGAAAGATTGATTTTACACTTCGTTAGCTGTTCATTCAGGGAGAAACGCAGAGTCACCTGTATTTAGTCTGCAGAGGTGAGAGGGGCAACAGCCACTTCACACCGGGTCGATACAGGAGAAGCACATTTAACAAAAAGAGGTTGTCTGATGATTAAAGCTGCGTTCACACTTGTCCTGATTTGGTCCTGGTTTAGACTTGTTTTGATCCTTTTGTAGTCCTGTTGTGTAGTCTGGGTTGAGTCTCAGTTGTGATGTGGTGCGTGTTCAAGCGTGAACGCACACAAAGTTAATAAAAGACCAGTTTGGTTACAAATAATTAATTGTTTTGTGCCATAAATGTTCCAAATTTAACCGCACTCATGGACAATGTATTGAAATCAGTCATATAGGTGATGCAGTGAAAATAATATGCAAAGTTTGAACATTTATTTCTAAAAAGCTGCAAGACAGTAGTACAAAAGTAGTTTAAAAATGCATTCTTAAAGTGAACAAGGCTGCCTCTCCACAGAACTTACCTGTAAATTGGGTTAAAATTAAAAATGTAATGACAGTATATTAAAATTTAGAGTTTATTTTTATTTGGACATTTTTTAAAAAGGTATGAAGGAACAACATATAGACTCCATACTCTCAAAACATTCACATTAAACAAAGAAACAAAATAAAGAGAAAAAAACTGTCAACATTGAGTGTACCCCTACAATTTTTCAACATTTCATCTTCATAATATTCAGTCGACATTTGATTTCATTTTCACGATAGTCGAACTGAACATCAGAAAGAGAAAAAGCCAAGCACATTTCTTTCCGAGAGACCTGAAAAAGGAGATAGGTGAATTATTAGTGTGTCGCTTCTGTGCTCGTGGCCTCTTATGATGAAAGTGAAGTGAAAAATGTGAATTGATTCTTCATATAAACACGAGCTTCAGTCTTGGCCGAAGAACAGAAACAAACCAAATCTGAATCTAAACAGGAAGTCTTAAATCTGCAGGGCGTGTGCACAGAGTCTGTTCTGTGCACATGGACAGAGGTACAGGGACTTTTATGACCAAGGAATACTCCATTTATAAAGTTAAGTTAAAGTAAATACACAGGAATATGCAGACAAATGAGAAATAAGGTGATTCTGAATGAACTTTCTTCCCAGCAGCATTGGCAAATTTTCACATTTTATATCAAAGTAGTTTATGGCTGAGTGTAACTAACAATTATTTATTATCAGTTGACATTGTGATTATTCATTATTGGTTATTTGGATTGCAAAAGGGTTCTGAATGTGCGATCTTTACAAAACTTGAAGCCGCTTGAGGACATCCTTATGGAATGTATTTACAGACAGACTGAAAATCACGTCTGGACGGCAGTTGAAAGGTCTCGATTTCAAAATATTGAAAGTAATCCAGATGACTACCATTTGACATCGTTTCTGTTTTGGGCATATGAGGGATTGCACCGATTTACAGATAATTTAATCAAAAACACAAAAAAATGAACCTATTTCACATGTATCGGCTTCTCTCTCTGAGTCATAAAACCTCTTCTGCTGTGTGTTTTTTAGACTAGTTAAGGATTATTTTATTACTAAATTCAAAAACTCTTCTCCATAAGCTCGATGTGATTTACCACGTGGACATCTGCTTTGTCGGATGCAGTGTTTATCACCCATCACTGCGCATTTTAGTCTCTGGTAAAGTGGCCCTCTCTCATTTCCAAATGTTTAACTGGTAAAACTCCATTTTGCCTCATTTCACTACTGCATATTCACACACTGTGCTCCAAGAGATCCATGAACCTGGTCCTGAATTCAATTCAATTCAATTTATTTTTGTATAGCCCAAAATCACAACAACAGTTATCTCGGCGGGCTTCACAAAATTGATAATTTAGCAAACAGAGATGTCAGAGAATGAAGCAGAATAAGAAAAATAATAATTAATTAATAATTCAAAAATACAGATTGTCCAACAACAAGCAGGCAAATGGAGAATTGTCCCAGCATCTCCTGTCCTTAGACCCTCCATCTCCGGCAAGGAAAAACTCGGAAAAAAAAAACAAAACCCAGTGGGAAAAAAAACAAGAAACCTCGAGGAGAACCACAGTGAAGGAGAGATCCACTCCCATGGACGGACAGGCATAGATGGCCAGGACATATCCACTTCCAAAAAGGTTGTAAATCTGTAGACCAAAGCTATTGGCAGAAGGAAACTACTGATCTAACTGGACGAGGACAGATTAATCCAGGACATGAAGGAGGGAGGGGTCCAGGTCCTCGACACTTCAGGGCTTCAGGACGCTCCTCTTTTCAGTTCTCTGCAGCAAGTAACTTCACCGACCTTCATCAGACTTTAAAACTTTGCTCGTTTTTACCACTGTCGACTTTTAAAAACTCCGTCTAGAGTATTTTACAGGATCATTACAACACTTTTATACCTTCAATCTGCACGTGTTTAACTGTCCCATGTTTCGAGTGAGTGTTTTCTCTTTGTGCCGTTTTCTTCTGCTTCTTGACCAGCTCGTCATCGCAAATAAGAAGGTAATTTTAATTGACTTACCTGGGAAAATACTGAATAAATAAATAAATAAATGAGTAATGACATGACGATTTCTTCAGTCATCGATTAGTTGCAATTAAAATGCTCCAAAAAGTTTTTTCACATTCAAGGCACTTTACAACAAGGAAACATTCACCGATTCATTCACAACTGTGTAAATGGGTTAAGTGTCTTGCCCAGTGTCTTGATTTAAACCGGCAACCTTCATCTCTACCAACTGATCTACCCAATTAACAGAATTGTTGCAGCTCTCAGCAGTTGTATTTCAGTTTAATTTCAGTTTGAACCATTTTAGGGTACTTAAGACGATTCGTGTCCTTATTTGCAGTTTCACTCGGTTTTCTCTTTAGTTTCTCTTTAGGTGTGGGTGAGGAGGGCCAGTCGGGGCTATTTAAGGAAACCAGTGCTTCTTCAGACCTCAGC
>KN518731.1:32617-48634 GCA_000787155.1 Scartelaos histophorus
TGCTGTGATGAGTTTGTGTTGGCCGCAAACACAAATAACCCCCGTGACCCCCGACCTCTAGCATGGACGCTCTCCTTTTGGCATCCAACAGGGAAAACACGCTTTAAGATTTACAAATATAAAGCTGAGACCAAAAGTAACATTTGCAGACAATAGGAAATGCTCTGCTGATTAAGTAGACGCCTCTGAAAAGGTCTTGAACGTGATTACAATAGCAGCGGTAATGTGTGTATATTGGACTTGTGCTTGTATGTTTTGCAGATGTTTGTGTAGCTGTAGACAGATACACACAAACTTGGACCTCTGGGATCTTTTTTGGCCTGCGAGAGTCGTGATAACACATTTGGAAGCATAATACGAGTGCATTACCACAGAGATATGGAGATAAAATGATAATATTTGAAAATATTTAATACCACTGAGACAATAACGATAAAACAAGATCGTCACAGTACATTTTATCATTACAACATGAGATTCGATAAATAAATAGCAGAATAGCAGAGGTGGGGACATGGATTTGTGTCAGATTTGAGTGATTATATTCAGGATTTGAGATTTGATTTGATAAAATAGACTCAGACTTGGGAATAAACTTGGACTTGAGCCCTGTGACTTGAGAAAACCTGATGCTTCTCCTCAAAAAGTGTATTTTTTTAGAAGATACTTTTCTCTTTACAGTTGATAGGCTACAGTGGTTAACTTTACAAGAGTCTGTTTGTTACTCTGGATGTTATTCTTTAAGACTTTACAAAATATTGCATCTATAGTATAAACATACCATGACTTTTTAGTACAATTTGGTGTAAATTTTTACATTTAAATTGTAAAAATACAAGCTGTTTTTGGTACTTTGATTGAAATATTTTAAATTCCTTAATCAAAGCAGAGGACTTGGACTTGACTTAGACTTGTTGGACTTGACTCGGACTTAAGGTCAAAGACTTGAGGCTTTGGTCCAAACTTTGACAGAATGAACCAATAATTAGTCATCGAGTTACTTATTCAACCGTCTGCTGCTCAAATCTTTTTGTAATGCATAAAAATAGCAAAAATCTCACCATTATTGCAAAGAAAATGCATTATAAATCTTGTTTCATTTATCATATATTGAACACAAGTTGAGTCATTATCGTGACAGGCCTAGAGGGTGTTGAAATTTGTAAATCTTTGGATAAAATTGAATGAATCCTCTTTGCAGACAGAAGAAACATGAATAGGCCTTCACACGCTGTTCTATTCCCCTGTGTTTGTGTTTCAGACGACTACGGCACTCTGCTGCTGGCCGAGTCTCTGCTGGAGGAGTGTCTTCAGGACAACATGGAGCTCCTCAGACAGTGTAAACCTCTGGACGACAAGACTCTGCCCAAACTGAGCCGCTCCAAAGCTTTTCTCAACACTTTACTGAGCAGGGGACGCCTCACGGTGCGTTCTGAAGTCCTGATCTTTGTGTTTTGGTTTGTTTTGCTGGCTGTTCTGGTCCTGCTGTGTGAACCCTGCTCCCTGATTGGTGGAGCAGTTTTCCCTATTTAAGGAGATTGCAGCACCTGTTTGGGGCTGCAGGTTTTTGTGGCCAGTTTGCAAATGTGTCTCTTGTGGGTTTATGTGATTTTCTCGTGGTTTAGTTTAGTTTAGTTTTACATGTCACTTAGTTTAGTCACTTGTTTTTGTATAAGCTCACATGACAGAACTTGTTATATGTTAATCCTGTTGTTTTGTTTCTTAGCTTGGTTTAGTTTGTTTACATATTTTATCATGTTTTGTTAATTTAAACCTTTTAGACTCCTGTTTAAGTAAACATTACCTCATTTATTCCATTTTCCATCTTGGTTCTTTTTGTTACTTCCCTGACCTGTGTTCTGCTATGTGTTCTGCAAATTGGGGGCCCCTAGATCTTGAGTTTAATGCAGAGGCCAGATTTTACAAGCTAAAGGTCCTATATTACTCAAAACTGACTCGTGTGAGCTTTAAGTCATGTTATAATGTTGGAGTTGTGTTTTGTTTCATTCATTTTCAAGTGAACAGCTGTTTTTTACCTTTACTTCAATCAAAATTGGCCATTTCTATCTATCCAAATAATTATAGTGAAGGTGTGTAGGGTGTCAATGTATTTTAAACCATGTCTGAATCAAATGTATTTAATCTAAAATGCGCAAGTGTAATTTTTTTTCGTAACGCATGTATTCATAAAGTAGAGGCTTTAATATAAACGCTTTTCGGGTTTTTACCTCTTCTGGCACCTACTTTATCTAGTGTGCTTTTTTATTGTTATGTTATATATGTGCTAAATAAATAAGTAAAATAAATAAATAAATACAAAAATAAAAAAATATATACATTGAAATAAAAAAAATCAACATGAAATGAAATAAAATGAAATTAAATGAAATGTAGGCCACTCCCTGTTTAACCACATGGCATGAACGTTTTCTGTTTGGAGAAGAACTCTAAATATGCAGTTTGTGTGTTTAAACATGAAACTAAACACAACTCCAGGTATGAACATAGGTCAGAAAATCGCATACGAGCCCTTTAATTCAAAAACCTCCTTTGACCCTCTTGTGTCCTCAGCCCAGATACTTGAACGAGGCGCTGCTGCTGATGGCGAAGGTGCATTATGTCCAGGGCAGGTACAGGGACGCTCAGGGCATGTGCGCTCGGGTGGGACTGGAGGAGCTCACCCAGGACGACCAGCCCGTGTACCACCTCAGACTGCTCGCCGAGGCTTTTGTTATAAAAGGTACGAACAGGACGCACTTCACCGGGGGAATCCACAGAAAACCTCCACTTACGTTACCATACCTTGCTATTGCAGTATCGTCAAATTCTATAATTAAAGTATCATAAAAACACAAAATAAGAAATGAGATACTTGCTAAAATGTGTCTTTAAACTGTGTTATACTATGAAAAGTATGGAAGATAATTTGTGTCATCAGATTTTGAATTTTAAACGGTGTTGAATTTCTCACTTTGAATTTTTGTAACTCTGAAAAAACAGGTTTGAATTATTTTTATACTGAATTTTAATTGCTGAAAATTTACGTGTACATTTTCAAAGTGTTTCAAATTCAGAATTAAAATTTCACCTTCAGCATAGATATTTTCAAGTCCTTAAATTCAGCAATCAAAATTCAGAGTGTAAAATTTGCAGTAAATAAATTCGCAGGAATGATCTAAGATGCCAAGGCCGAAGCAATCGATTCAAAATGAGCCGATCTTATTTAGTAACAAACAGGAAATGGTGCAGTGAAGCGATCTGATTGGTCAGAATTAGCCTCATCTAAACCTCATACCCCGCCCACAGATGCGAACGGCCAATAGGAAACAGCCTCCTCCTCACTCACTCAGGATCGATTGCTTCTGCCTTGGACCTTTGCTGCAAAATTTTTCATTGCGAATTTTACACTTAGAATTTTAACTGCTGAATTTCTGCTGCTGAAAAACGCAGTGAATATCTGACATGTTTATTTTGAATTTGAAACATATTGAAAAAGTGCACTTAAAATTTCAGCAACTAAAATTCAGAATAAAAATAATTCTCTCTCATCTTCTTTCAGATTTAAAAAATTCAAAATGAGAAATTCAATGATGTTTAAAATTCAAAATCTGATAGAACAAATTATCTTCCATAGAAAAGGCCGTAAAATTCTCCACACAGCCAAAATATCCTTTCATATAAAAAATTACAGTACAAGTTTGTTCATTTTTTTATATTTCATCAGCTCAAACCTGCATGTTTTCAAAGCAGCATTCATTATATTATCAATTATTCGATTTATTGCCCATTTTCTTATTTAAATTTCAGTGTTTCTTTTTACTTTCAAACATCTGTATGCTAAAAAACTGAAACATCATTATAATTCTTAGTAGTAGTGCTCTCTGTAGCTCTCTGTATGTATTTTCTATTGTCAGTTTCAAGCTAAATCCTTGCAAATACATTATTATACACTGTCAAAAGCACCAGTGTCACACATTTGTGGATCGACAACGTATACATTTTAAATTTACATATATACTGTATGTTTCTCACACTGATTCACATTAACATGCAAGAATCTGTTAGTCAGCATCAGTCCTGCCAGTAGGAGCGACAATCATTCACTGCACTTATTTAGAAACTGACTTTAGTTTGAGGAAAGTAAAACATATTCAGCCGGGGTCGCAGGATGTCATGCTCTTAAAACAACAACATTCAACATAAACCATGAAGGGGGGTGAAGGATGATATCCAGACGTGGCCTAAAATATTCCACAGTTTGCATCATTAAACGACCAGACAAACCACAGACTCTTCCAAGCCCTGGTTACAAGTCAGATCTGTGGAAATGTGACCCCCCTAACAGTAAGAATGTAAGTTTAATGTCACACTGTGAAGCATTTCAAGTAAAGCAATAATGTCTCTACGCAGCAAAAACTGGAGTTTTAAAATTTCAGGGTTGTTTTTAACACAAAAAGTGATATTTTAACTATTTGAAAGTTAAATGGAGCTTTGAGTTGGGGTTATTTGCCAAAGTTGATATTGCTAGTGTTAATTTGGCACCATTTTTGTACAAAATTTCATCTTAAATTAACTAAAATAAAGTGTAAAAATAAGACACTGCTGTGTGTTGTTTAGCTAAATCAGGATAACCCTACAAAGTGTTATTAGTTTATTCTCAAAACATTAATATAACTAGGAACTTTGGTCCAGTGTTACTGATTTAACATTTCCAAAATGTTAAATTAATTGTAGAACAGATTGGACTCATATAAACCCTGAGAAAATGTTAAAATTGATTTTAGAATGTCAATTTTAACTTTTTGCTGTGTATGGAGACAAGCTTGTAGTCTAGAAAAGTTACATAAAGCACCTTTAAAGTGTCTATATTACACTATTTTCGCATCTTGTAATGTTGTTTCCTCATCACAAACATTCCTGGAGTTTTGTTTTATTCACATGTTTAATTCTGATGATGTCAATAGGATCAATCAATATAAGACCTTTAAATGACCCAGTTACCGGTGGTACAAATGTACAAATCAGTAGCTTTAACTTTCAATTAATAAAAGTTTGTCTTTGAACAGATCTAGTTTAGTGTTGAACCGCCCTCCTCTGAGATTACAGCTGAATCAGTGCTGACTCCATCAAACTGACCCAAGCTTTTACTTTCCAAATGATCAGTTTCCTTGCTTCTGGTTGGAGTTATTACAGACCTGTTTTCTCGCTGACCTTGTAAGGCGCTGGGACTGGCCACAGAGGGTGAAATAGAGCCATCCCAGAATGCACTGCAGCTGGGGAGGATCAGGCTGAGTGGACAGTAGCCTCAGTACAGGGAGAGTCCAGACCAAAAGGAATGAGCCTGGAGGCCATTTTGAAGGACTAGGTGTAATGAGATACTGTAATTTTGGATAGAACTAAATGGCCTTTTCCTCTTAGTTAATACTTTCTCTTTTTGATTGCACGTTTAACCTTGTTTTTGAGGTTTTCTACTAAACTTAAGACACCCATGACCTGCATCATCATCCAAATATGTAGACTATTATTCCTAGACAATATTTCTCATTTTGGTCAATGAGAAGCCTTTATTTTGTCCATAACTCAAATGTGTGTAAGAGTTAGCATGGAGACATAGATGGCAAAGCAAAAACTGAACACAAAACTGATTAAAAAACTTATTCCTAGACAATATTTCTCATTTTGGTCAATGAGAAGCCTTTATTTTGTCCATAACTCAAATGTGTGTAAGAGTTAGCATGGAGACATAGATGGCAAAAACTGTAAAAAACACAAAACTGATTAAAAAACACATTTTCAGGAGACTGTGATCAATAAAAGTGTTGGTGGCCAGATTAGGTGTTTTTTTTTTTAGGTGGTTTTCAACAAAAATGGTAAGTGTGACTAAATGAAAAACATTGTTGGTTAATACTAGCTTGCTGGTGAATTTTATGTGGGAGACTTTTAACAGCACAAATCATCTCACCTGCTGTAATTCTAATACTAAGTCAGTTCTTTATGGTCAGATTGTGTTAAATTAAAGCTCAACTTAAAGTCTGATAAAGCCTCAGACAGAGCAGAGCCTACTACTAGCATTACACTCCTAAGGTGCAATTATTTGTTGATTAATTCAGAACTTACTTTTCACCATTTATTTAACAAGTAATGCACTGACATTGCAAACCGTGTCAACTGTGTCCTTGGGCAAGACACTTAACTTCCTTACCTGAGATTGGTTGTGGTTTTTACTTCTACTACTACTTCTACTACTTTTTGCTTCCTTCAGTCTGTCCCAGGGCAGCCGTGGCGAGAGAAGTTTCTTAGTATCTGAGTATGAATGAGTATGTGTATTAGGGCGAGATGGAGCAAAAAATATATCTCGATATATTTTGCTATATCTCGATATACGATATATATCTCGATATCTGTACAGGAAAAATAACCCCCCAAATTACTGCAAAAACAAAAATAGATCCATGTTCCTCACCAGCAGTGAGGAGGTTTCCCACAAGCCACTGCTACCCGCAGTGAGGAGGTTTCCCACAATCCACTGCTCAGATCAAACCCAACATTTCCAAAAACTATTGTACAGGTAAAACTGCAGCAGATTCTTCATTTAAATCTTCAGCATAAATAAACTTTACATTATTAAACTTAACAACATGTAAAATATAAAGACGACAGAGCCACATCAGCCCGTTTGAGATTATAATGTGTTTAATTCAGCTTTGCACACATTTGTTGATATTTATAAACAAAACTTTAAACCTCATGGTTCATTTGCATAAACTATTAGCGCTGGAAAAAAGATTGCTATCAGGACACACGGAGCTGTAAATGGTGGGAAAGGTTCGTGGTGCTAGACGCTTTGGTTAACACCAATTTTCAGCATTTAAAGACGAGTTGTGTTTCCTCCTGTTGAGGCGCCTCATGTTGAGACACACGAGGGGAAGAAAAGCGACGAGGGCAGAACAGAGAAGCTAAGCGGCCAAATCAGGATTAAATATAAGCATTAAATCGATATATATACGATGTAAGACACAGACGCTGTTGTTTCCTCTGTTGTTTGACATTAAAATGAGCAAACATGTGTTATTCACTTATGATCGTGGGTTATGACCTGTAACCTGATTGTCTATATGTTGACTGAGATAGAAGTTTAATGCCATGCTGTGAAACATTGCATCCAAAGCAATAAAATCTCCATGGAAACAAGCAGGTAACAGCCACTCCAGGAGGAAAGGTACACAGTGCACCTTTAACTACTAAAACACAAAAACTGAAAAGTTACTGATGTTAATTGTTTTAGTGAATGATCTTTTCTTTGTGAGTAGGTATGACATCATGGGTGGCAGCTCCAGAGCATTAGATTGGTAATAGTATTCAGGACATTACATAATCTGATTAAACTCTTCATTATCAAGTCATTACACTCCTCTGTTTCCTGATGGTCGGACATGAGCTCAGCCACAGCCTCCGCAAAACCACCATTATTTTTACTACAGTATTTTCATCTCATTATTTTGAAAGTGACAGTGCTTTCCAACAATGAATTCATGAGCCTTGTTTTTTTTTTTATCAGCTCTAACTACTCTGTTTAAGTGTAAATCAGATGTAAATTTGGACCACGGTATCCTGTCCTTGGGAAGTGGCTTATTTGATTAGCCTGGCGTCTGTCTCAGGGCTCCTGTCCAATAAAAACAGAAAAAAACTTGAAACTCGATGAAATTGACTACAAGAACCAGCTTAAATATTGTAATCGGGGGTCTCAGACTGTTTACCAAGGAGGGGCCCCACACAAAGTCTCTTAATATCCATTCTTCATTAGGTAACGTGTGGTGTGGTTGATAAAATGCCTTTACTGCAAGTGAATAGCAAATAAAGCAATTTTATTCATGTAGTACATAACGCGGTACCTTAACTGTGTACTGCTATCTAAAAACAAATATTTATTAAAACATGGGAGGTGCCTCATGCTCAAAACTGTATAAAAGAATAACATATGAAGCACTGCAAAAAAGCTTTTAAGAATTTAATATTTAAACACTTAAATCTAAAATCTATCAGAAAATTACTTACAATAAAAAAAAAAAAAAATCTAAAATTATCAAATTATCAGTCCATGCAGCAAGATAATTATACTTCTACTATAACTATATACTACTATAACTTATCTTAAAATAAACTACCTCTAGACAAAACTTATGCAGTCTCAGAACTAGTAAGTAGATAATAAATCTGAAAACAAGATGAATAACTCGATATGAGTTTTAAAATCTTGGCCAGATCAGAGAAATTTGCAGTGTCCAAATGGGTAGTGAGAGTAAGAATCTGTATTAGAAGTTCACAAACTAATATAAACTGTGATAAAATAAAAAATAAATAAAATTATGCGTTAAAATAAGGTAAAAATAGTCTACAGAAACTCAAATCTAGCCAAGTTAAGATGACTTGAATTAAGAAAATGTTCACTTGACAAGTAAAATCTGCCAGTGGAATGAGACTTTTTGTCCTTAAAATATGAAAACACATCTTGCTACACTTCAAATAAGAAAAACAACATATTTTTGCACTTAAAATAAGGAACAAAATGTAACATTGCTTGAAATAAGAAAAACGCACTTGTTCCATTTGTAGATATTTGCACTTTGCACATTGAATCTACCCAAATAAAACTAAAACTGCTTAATTTAAGTAATTTTAACTTTCCTAAATATCGCTTTTTACAGTGATATGCAATGCAAAATATACAGTATGAGGCAGTGCAAAGGCCATCAGTGCAATTTGGTTCATTACAGTTGTGACGGTAACTTTACTTCAGCATTTATTTGAGAAGAAGCTAAAGTTCAGTATATTTTTTGTTTAGCTTTAGTGCCTTTCTTTCTTTCTTTCTTCAGGTCTGTCTCTGGGACATCAGTCAGTGTCCGGCGTGTCCCGAGTTCGTCTGTCCGAGCGAGAAGAGGAAAGTCTGTCCTGTTTCCTCAAAGCCTGTGACGCTGCTTTAGCTTTTCTACAGGAGCTGGAGAAGGTATGAGCCAAAACTGTATTTATTATATACACAGCCTAACTAAACTAGATATTCAACTGTGTACCGTATTTTTCGGGCTATAAAGCTCACCGGATTATAAGGCGCAGTATCAAATAATATGTCAGTTGTGTCATTGTCCACACATAAGGAGCATCAGATTATAAGGCGCAATAAGAGAAACAAAACGTGTGTCGGATAAATCGAACTTTATTCAGGTCATTTACAATAACTCTCAGTTGTAGCTAACACAAAAATACAAGTTTAACAGTTGGTGATTTGG
Organism: Scartelaos histophorus; assembly: GCA_000787155.1. Taxonomy (NCBI): domain Eukaryota; kingdom Metazoa; phylum Chordata; class Actinopteri; order Gobiiformes; family Gobiidae; genus Scartelaos; species Scartelaos histophorus. The sequence continues at coordinate 41,902 of KN518731.1, forward strand.
GCATCAAACATGCCCGGATCCCTCTCAACATTGTTCAGTTTTAACACAAAAATACAAAACCTGAAATCTGCATGGTGCATGTCTCTTAACAGGTGCATTTTGGGTCCTTGTACAGCACACGGCAGAACTACCGGTATGTTGCACAGTCGCCCTATATGTGGCCAACATATTACTCCTCCTGACTCGCCCACTAATACCTTATTAGACTAATGTGGACAACATCAAATCGGTTGGAGGTTAAACACAACCAAAGGTCACACATAAGGCCACTGGATTATAAGGCCACTGTTGATTTTTGAGAAAATGTAATGATTTTAGATGCTCCTTATAATCTGAAAAATACGGTAAAATAGATATTCAACTGTGTAATGTGAATATGTTTCGGCTTGCAAAGGGGAGTACTGTTCAATAAAAGTCTGAGAATCTGAGAATATGAACTTAATAACAAAATCCTCCTTAGTGAAAACAATCAGGGTGTGTTAGTTTCAGTGTCGTTGGCTCCTCCCTTCATCTAGATAAAAAGCAGTGACTCATATCTCTCGGATGAGTTCAAACTTAATTCAGATTTCCTTTCGCAGCCGAGCTCTAGTGGGCCAACCAGTTTTGTGTTGTGTTGTTGTTGCGGTTACTCGACTAATTCAGACTTACACGGTTTTATTCACGCCTCTCCTGTATGTGCAGAATGTCACCACGCCTCACTCCAAAACACCCAAATCCCACAGCCCCCTTCCCCCTCCGGCCGAGATGGAGCTGGGGTATTTCCTCCAGGCCGCCCTGCAGAGCGCCTACCTCTGCCTCCTGCACCGGGGGTAAGTCCAGCACACGGGCTCCTACTAAATAAACAATTACAGGATTTAGTTCTTTAGTGGTTGAAGTTGAAGGGGCTGTGGAGATAAGAGGAGTTACAGAAGACCAAACTTTCACAGCGCAAAGGTGGATTCTATTTGTGGCCACTAGGTGTCAGTTTTGATCCACCATAAAGAAGTCAACCAAGGAATGTATCGTTCCAATTTAACCCAGCACCAGTCTGTCGTTTATCATCTATATAAAATTGTTGCATGAGTAATTTTGGTTTGAAATGTGCAGTTTTTCCCCAGTACATTCTGAACATTCTGTGTGAGCTGTGTCTCTCTTGTCGCTCTCCTCCACAGCATATATTTACTTCATATTGTCCAGTATGTATAGTGTATATTTGTCTGTTGCAGGCATCTGGCTCAGGGCGCCCATCAGCTGAGGAGGGTGATGAGGGTGGTCGAGTCCCGTGGATCCCAAAGCTTCAGGAAGGTCAGTTTATCAAATATCGAACCATTAAAACTTGTACACGGACAGGCAAGTTTATTTGTGTAGCGTAAAGTCATTCAAAGTGCTTTACAGAATAAGAAATATATTCAAATCACAAGACAAACAAATCAAAAGGTAAATAATCATCATAAAATTAAAAAGAGAGAGTCATACGCAGGCAAACCAAGCAGAGTCAGGTTTTAGCTGCACAATTTAATTCATTTTATTTAAAGCAGAACTATGTATCCATGTCTCATCTTACTGTGTCAGGTCTGTGGAGAGGAGGCCCGGCTCACAGTAGGAGTTGTTTTTTTTTTTTTCTTGGCGTTTCTCAGCAATAGAAACAATCAAAAGAATTAAGTTTAATGTACTGAGGAGGAAGAGCGATGACATCCCATAGAGACAAGTCGTCCATTTGTTTTTCCTTTGACTTTTTTGGTTTCATTAGACAGAACAACAGTAAATGGCTGTGTCAAAATGTTTATGTATCTTAAAATCTTAAAATAATAAAATTTTATTCTGCACTTTTCTCTTTTAATATTAATTTAATATTAATTTGATTGTTTAGATGTGTTTTCTTTGTGATTTTGTAATGTCTGTAAAGCACATTTAAATGACTTTGTGTACACATTGATACAAATAAACTTGCCTTGCCTGTTCAGTGCACAACCAGCTGTCCTTCTTGTGTTGTCAGTCTGCAGCGAGGAAGCTGGCAGAGGTTTTGCTGAGCTCTGTGGGTGAGGACAGTTATTGGCCTCCTCTGGGGCCCCCTCCAGCGTCCTGGCTCCACAGGGAGGGGGCCGCAGCCTCTAAAGACGCCATCTACCCCACGGTCAAGCCCCCACAGCGCTACAACACAGAAGGGTAGGCACATACCAGCCACAAAGAATGTCTCACCAGGCCTGTGCTGGAATGTATCTCTCACTCTTAAAGCTTCTGGATATATTACAAAAAAATCTCCTCTGACCTGAAGCTTGTTTATAAAAGTACCACAAATGTACTTTCAATAGTTGTATCATAAGAAAAGGATTTGTTTTATATTTTTTTCATAATCAGTCTTGTATGCCAGTGGGTTTGATTTCCTTGAGTAAATTGCTCAGTCTAAAGTGAAATGAAAGCTCTTTGTTTTATAGCTCAGCGATTATTAAGAAGTTGAGACCCCCTGAGGCCCAGAATGTCAGATCCAGGATTTCAGGTCCAGGATCTGCAGGTTTTAGAGACTTTCTGTGCTCCTAAGGTTAACATTTTACCACTATTGGTCAAATGGTCTCTTCTTTTGGGAGACGTCACCTGCATAGAAAGTTAAAACTGAACTTATAGATTGATAATAGATAGATTTATGTTTATATTACACACTTATTGTTTATCATTACAGCCAAAAGAACATTTCCATTAGTCTATTTTTTGAGAAAAGTTATGCATTGGATGTTTAAAGCAGAATCAACTTTTCAGAGCTTTTAACCATGTTATAGTTGTTTCCTTTCTCAGTTTTTTAAAGTGAAAATACCATAATGATCCTTGAGCGTAATAGAACATTACGTCATGATTAATTACGTCTTCTTTGGTCTTTTTTAAATGAAAGTGAGGTCAAATAAAAGTCGTCTTCTTTTATCTGGACTGAAAGTTACATTACAGATAACACATATTTGCACAGTAAGTCATTCAAAGTCAAAAGAGTGTCCAACTTCTGTCCTTATTGCCTTGGACTCAAAATATCAAAGTTTAAATGTGTCTTGATAGGAATAAACGAAAGCGAGAGGAAGAGGAGACCTAGAGGAGAGTTTGGTGTGATACCTGAGACTGAACAGGATCCGCTGCAGGAGACGGACTTCAGTTACAGAAACTCGAAACTCAGATCTGACCCTGGATCTGACTGTGATCCGAGCCACTTCCTGTTTTTGTAAAATCTACTTCCTGTTTCCTTTGCGCAGATGCTTCTGTCCTCAAGACGTGGTGGAGGAGGCCGTGCTGCTGCTGCTCATCACAGAGTCCATGGTGAGACCCACATTCGGTCACATATTAATCTGCTTATGAATTAGATATGATTTTACTTTTACTTTTTACATTTTCAACTGAATTTGCGCTGATATTGATAAGTTTCTAATCCGAAAAGCACGACGGGTAATTCTTTTCCAATGTAAAGCTGCACTATGTAACTTAATGAAGGGTCCGTCTCTTGTTTCCATGGAGATGTTACCTGGAATGACCCACAGTATGGCATTAAACGCATCTATCTACAAGGAGACAAACAGATGATGACACCAGGCCAGTTTGGAGGTCAGATCTGTGGAGAGGCAAGCCTGCTCACAGTAAGAATGCAGATTTTTCAAGGCAGTTATCGAATGGAATAAATGTAAGAGAAGTTTAATGCCATACTCTGGGACATTTCAGGCAAAGCAATAGCAGAAATAAGCAAGTTGGTGTGTTAATAGTAGCAAGAACCACCATTATTGTGATATAAATTGATTATTAATGCACTTATGTGAAACAAATAATAAATAGAATAAACTCACAATTACCTCCCAGATCTAAAGCTTACTCACCACACGCACTTCTTTTTGTTTTTTGTTGTAACGCAGCGCTCATCTGATGCAAAATGTAGGACAAATATGAGGTTTTTAGTTTAGTTCTAATATGTACTCTTCTATATTTCCCTGTGCAGACGTCGGGAGAGGGAGTGCTCAGCCGAATGCCTGATCAGGCCGAGGCTCGAGAGGCCAGTCTGCAGGACGCCTCCTCCGTGTACGACCTGCTCACTATCGGCATGGCCAGGAGGGGGCAGTACGCCATGCTGTCTGAGGTAAGGAAAAATACTCCATCTCCGGGCAAATCTACTTTATTGTACTTTATCACGGACTAAGTAATGTACGTGCAAAGACTGGTTTTAGTAGAATGTTAAATAAGTAAATTCTGTTGAATATAAGAAAATCTGTAGTTTTCTTCACTTATTTGTGGCCACACTATTCGCTAGAAGAAAGTTACAGAAAGTCAAAAAAGGCGCAAAAACTTTATTACATTTATCAAAACAAAAATATTCTTTGTGTACCAGTATTCAGAGCAAAAAGTGAAGTGTTAAAATTGACTCTCACAAAATTTCAATCAATTTCAAATCAATTTTAACATTTTCCCAGAGTTTATATGAGTCCAATCTGTTCAGGAGTTAATTTAACATTTTTGGAAATTTGTTAATTAAGTAACACTAAGTAACTCCAACTTCTTGTTTAGCCCCAAAAGAGAGTTATATTAACGTATTATTAACACTTTGTAAGGTTATCTTGATTTACGCAAGAATTAAATTAACATTTTGAAATAAACGAATAACACTTTGTAAGGTTATCATGATTTAGCCAAGCAACACATTGAGATTTTTTATTTTTACACTTTATTTTAGTTTATTTAAGATGAAATTATGTACAAAACTGGTTCAAACTGGTCTTCTCTCGCAGGAGTTTGAAGTGATGGGTTGGAGGAGCCAAATTAAGGGAAGTTGAATTGAACTTCAACTCAAGTCTGGCAAATAACCCCAACTTGAACTCCCTTTTAACTTTCAAATAGATAAAATCACACTTTTTGCGTTAAAGACAACTCTGAAATATTTTACCCTGAAATTTTAACCCTCCAGTTTTTGCTGTGTACGTCATTAAACAGTTCACAGCTTTTATCTAGAGCTGGGAGTTGCAGTTCAGTCCAAAATCAGACTGAAGCTGCTGTTAATTTGACCCATTCAGACCCGTGTGCACATATGTCACTGCAGACTGGTGGAGATAGTGACATAATGCATTCTTAAGCTGATTTTAGCCTGACACATGACCTTAGCCTGGTCCTTAACCTCCACCTTGACCTAACAGTAAAGGAAACTCAATCTCCCAGCCTCCGAACCAACAGCAGCTCCACTGTACCATCTGTCTACATGCAGAAAAGTCCTAATGCTCCTGTTTCTGTGTTCATGCTTTAAAATTTGATCATGTTTTTATTTCATATGTTGAGATATTCACAAATTTACATGCACAACAACATCTGAATATTATCCGATTTCTTTAAAAGACCTATATTGAGCAAAATTTACAAGTAATTTTCATGATCTTATAACCAGGCTTGCCGCAATAACACATTTTGAAGCACAATATATCGAGAAATACTGAGATAAATGACAATATTTCCACTGAGACAAAGCATTAAAGCAGGTATGGTTATAAACATGAGCTGCTACCAATAAACAAACCAATAATTAGCCACGGAAGTTTTTTATTGTACACTCTAAAGCTCCAATCTTACATTATTACATAAAAATAGCCCCGAAATATATATCGTTCCATCTTTCATGTATTAAACGAGTGTGCATAAAACCACAAGCCGTTTTTTTCACAGTGAGGCCGTTCAGACTCCGTCACTAATGTTAAAAACCTCAAGATAGTGTGACATTGAGGTGAAGATGAGAGGAAGTGTAAGGACAAGATAAAAATAAGAAAAGACTGAACGATGTGAGACAAGACACTTAATCCCTGTGTCTTAGAGATAAGGACATTCATTAAAAAGTTTGGCAAAGACAAATCTCTCTCCTTTTAGCTCTTTCCATCACAGCTACGAGACACTTAGGTCAAATCTGATGGGAATACTGTACTTTAAGAGACTTGTCGAAGATCTGCCGGGGTTTGGTTTGAGGTAAAAGTGGCTGGATCTGATTTACTAGCATGAAAACGGTGCACCAGTGTTTGGTTTATTCAGGTTATATCAGTCGTTTCAAATTGTCAATGATCATCTTGGGACTTTAGATCAAACTTTTTGACTCGTGGGCCACAAACGGTTTAAAAATTTGATGGAAGGTCTGGACCAGGAGCAGATGGATGATTGTTTTGATAATCCACCTCAAAGAGAAAGAAAATAACAGGGGATATGTAGAAAACGTGGGCTTTAATTCAACTGAAAATCAATACAAATCCTTTCAAACTAAATATCTGTCTTTGCCAAGGTGTTTACTATTTATTGAAATGACTCTTAAAACACTGACACATTTAAAAACTCTATTATTAACTTATTATGTTTAATTAGTAACAGTTATTATTTTAAAGCACTGACTATTCCCCAATGCCAAAACTCAACTTTCAATTGGGCGGGCCAGATTAAAAAGATCACCTCTGGTATATTTGCTCACATTACAAATACTCATAAAATATTTTGTCCTTCCTTCAGAAATGTACTAAAGTTTTTTAAAGTTTTGCAATAAAAGTGAATGGACATTTAAAGGGCCCATATTACACTATTTTCTGATCTCTGTTATAATGTTGTGTCCTCATCGAGAGTTGTGGAGTTGTGTTGTTTCATTCACACATTTAACACACAAATCCTGCATAATTAGTTCTTCTCTCAAACAGAAAACTCCCTGTTCCACCTTGTGATGTCATGCGGTAATACAGGAAGTGCTCCACTGGGTTTTTAAACTCCATACGCTTTT
>KN518736.1:15517-30356 GCA_000787155.1 Scartelaos histophorus
AGGAGAGGGAGAAACTCTGCTCACTATTCTCTGCAGAGAGGCAGTTTTGCATGGCTTCGCCTCGTCACTATAGTAACCATTTGGTCCGCCTGACCAGGGTTGCCAAGGCAATGAGACAAAGGGCATGATTGTTGGAGCTACTTTCCTCTGCTGAAAAAAGGGAGAGAGAGTGTGTGAGAGAAAACGTCTTTGTCACTGGTGAAGTTGGGGATAGACACAGAACCCAGTGATTCCACAAAAAACAGCCACCAACTGTTTTGATACAAATCACACTTGTGAAACTAAAACGAATCTATGTTTTCTCTAACACCTTCCCATTACATTTCCTCTTTCATCGTCTGATCACTGTAATCCCCTTGTCACATTTTTTAAAGCTTCACTAAGCACCCCAAACTCAAATGAACTAGTTGGATAGTCTCATTGTGATGCAATGCCCTCAAAATAATCCACTATGTTACTACTTAAGGGAACACAATGCAAAGAAAAATACTCCAAGCTTTTAACTTCCATAGGATGTAAAACCCATGACAAAAGTAGATAAACAGTCATTACATTATTGTTTGAATATAGCTGGATTGACATTATGCTTACTGTATTCTTACCTGACAGGATAAGCAGGAGCAGGCCCAGCAATGTTAGAAAAGCAGATATATCCGTGAAAGTTTGTGTGGATGTTGAGGTGGTCTTCCTCTCCACCTTCATCTTGTGTCCCGGGCAGAGTCGCTTCCCCTCTTAGTGAACATGGTTTATCCACCCCGGGCACGTTCCTCTAGCCACTGCCTGCTCTGGCCTCTGCTTAGCCACACTGAGCCCCACTCTACAGCTCACTCGCCAGTACCCCAGTCACAACCATAGTCACAACAGCCAACTGTGTGTTCACTGTGTGCAGACCCCTGTCAGACTGATGTTTACCACAACTTTGCCCTAAAACTGCTACTTTAGTTTATCTTTATTTGCCTTTTTTAAAATCAAAACTCGGATTGATGATCTTATAATTCACTTCATTGATTTAAAAAGTTTGTGACAATCAACTTATTCATTCATTCATCTATTTACTTTCAACACATTTTAAGTGCCTTAAAATGAACTCACATCTATTGTGTGTTCCACATACCTTTACAGCTTCATTATTCATGCTCCAATAACTGTAAAGAAAACACACTACTGGGCTACATGTGGTGTCATTACAAAAATGTCCCTTAGGTGGCGTAGAAGCCTTGGTATTACTAGTATACTGCTATTTCAGAGAACTCTAAAAGCCAAGTAGGTTTCTGGTTAATTACATAATTGTTGTGATTTCCTGTTATCATAAATACCATGTAATCCCAGAGCATGTTCTAAGTGAGGCTACTTTGCATGGCCACTAAAAAATAGATAATTACAATACTTATATATAGGATATTTAGACCTGAATAGTGTTGTCGTTTACATGCACAACAGAAATCTGATCATCAAAACCCTTTTAGAGGAGCTGTTGTTTTTTCATGTTTGTATTTGCCACAGTACTAAGCCTTTTTCATTTTCCTTGGTAAAATCTACTTTTTGCTATTTACTCTATCATTCAGATGTAACTGTTACACTTCAATAATCTGATCATTCCAAAAGACAATGATCAGGTTTGTCGAGTGCATGTAAATATAGTACTGTGACAAGATGATGTAGCTCTGGATTTTCTTCACTATAGTTATTGACAAGTAGGCCTTACTTTGTTTTGAATGTTGAAGCAGCTCTGTTTTGACCAGTGAGTCTTAATGTGTCATCCCGCCCACTTTGATAAATCAGTCTTTTGTTTTGGTATTTATTATGAGCATTTTTTTTCATGATTACAAAGAAAGCATTTCAGTGCAGAGGCGGGAAACAGTGAACCTTAACAAAAAGACTAGGAGCAGCTGCTGTCTGTCACTGCACCCTCCTCTGAGTCAGACATCTGTGGAGCTGACCATCAAAGCCACAACCTCTCACCTTTGACCTGGGTAAAAGCACTGGCACCCTCTCCCTCTCATCTCCCAGCGCTCTCTAAATCAAGGGGACACTTTTCAGTCAAAAGAAGAAGAAAGTGGGGGCAGAGAAGGGCCCCGTGATATGACTCACCCAGAAAACACGACCTTGTGGGAAATGTATCATATCAACGTATTTGCAGAGAAATTATGAAACCTAATGAGATCTTTAGACATTATCACTTTGTAATGTTGGGTAACTTCTCATCCAAGCTGTACAAAAATAGCTTCAGGGTAGATAATTGTGCCCCCTGCTGTTCTGTCCAGCTTATTCAAGTATAATTATCACCCAAGGGAGGACAGTCATATTTCTTCATGCTGATTAACTGTCTGAGAAACCAGTTAAACTGATCACGGACACTGCCCCCACGGTCCATTAAATAAAGGACAAGACTTTTTTTGTTTAGGGTTATCTTTTCCCTTAAGGTTTTGATTTGTATTTGCAGCTCCAGGCTGGTGTGTGCTATGTTTGGAGGTGTGCAGTTATTGATTGTTCACCCACTATTATCAAAGAGACAGGAGTATGTGGCCGTGGACCTTCTGGGACTGAGTAGGAGAAAAGAGTATCGAAAAAACTCATGAGGGATGTTGAGGAGGAGGAATGTCAGCCCAGGGAAGAAGCAGCGCTGTGGTACAGTGTGCAAAAACCACAGTGGCTCCTATCAGTGCAGCTGGCAGTGTGCGTCTGCAGAGAGGTGGGCATGTACGTGCGTGTTTGTGTGTGTGACAGCGAGCATCTAGAGAGGGATTCGCACACATTTGAGAGCAATTTCCTGTGTGAATCTGAAGGCATGTGCACTGTCTGAGTGAGTGCACAGTGCGCGGTGCATGGCTCAGATGTGTGTGGGTGGGCTGAGTGGGAGCACTGGAAGACTAAAGATGCTCGAGCCATGAAGCAAGCAAGACTGGCTCAGCAAATGAAGAGAAGGCAATTTTGGCAGTCCTATTCAATAGTACACTAAGCTATGACTTTACAAGACTAGATAGATTAACACAATCAAGTCTGGCATGTTTGTTGAATGCAAAATAATGATAGGTTTGTGTAAGTAAAATATTAACTAAAACAATCTCAGTCACAATTTATTTAATTATAAAACCAACAACAACAAAGAATGTTACCTTCACCAAGTCTGGCTGTTGTAACATAAGTTTTCATTGTGTAGCTTAATGTGTTTTGTTGCCCTTATTTGAGTGGTTAACTTTGAGGTCTGTGAACACAAATTACCTTGAGACATTGAGCACAGTTAAAGAGGCAATTCATATTTGAGGTGTATTTATTATAGTGTAATGCCATGATTCTACAGCCAACTTCAGCAAGGTATAATTCATTTCACTTTGCAAGCTTTGCAAAATCTAGCAATGCAACTGATACACCTGATTTAACGTAAATCAAACAAGGCAAACCCATCAACACAACATTAGCAGGGTATATATAACCTATGTCTTAATAGAACCAAGCGGTATGAAATGTTACTGGGACAGAACTTATGGCATGCTTACTGCTCTGGAAGATCTGATTTATAGAAAAATGCCTGAAGAGAATTGATGAAAAGGTAGTCAAGCCATAGACTTTAAAAACTTAGATTAAACAGAACATAGTTATTCTATATAGATTGTTGAGTAAGCAGGTCAAATAGCCATATGACAGGTCCAAATACAAGCAGCAGTGCAGAAAACAAAGCAAGGGAACAAACTAATAAAAGCCACAAATTACAAATTGTTCAATGTTGATGCACAAAAGGTCTACACACAGATGGTCTGATCCATCCAAAATAAGCCCTGTTTAGCATTTAGAGGACATTCATTTTCACATTCACAGATCAGCTAAAAACTAGCACACTACCAGAAGTTTCACAAGTACATGCAGTGAGTTGTGAATTCTGGGTCAAAGACATCCCTACTGATAAGAGTGTTGGAGAAGCAGAGGAGTGTTAAAGTTCACAAAATTCACCCTCGAAAACTGTTCATTTTCTACAGCTAAATTGTGTTGAAAACAAATGACTCCTTGGGACAGGGGTATAAAGGTATGTGTCTGAAAGCCAGCCCAGCAGGCTTACGTCATCGTCATCTCGCTCTACCTTGCTTTCTTTCTCTTCTTCATCCAGGTCAGTACAGGGGAGTCACTGCACTGGCACAGATGTGACGTTGCCTTCTACTGGCCTCGATCTTCCTGTCTCTAAAAACAGAAAGCCACAGTGAGCCTGTGACGTCTTCTCAGCTGTATAATCTAACCACTCTGACGACATGTGGGTGATTAAGTACAAGGGCCTGTCATCTTGTATCAAATGACATATAATGTAAAAATAGTTAAAAAAAACATCACCTCATCTCTGTTATGTCTTATTATTTGAAAAAGGGGGTCTACCCCAGTGGGAGGTGCCTGAGATGTTCGGTTCCTATCCGACAGCTCCATTAATTCTGCCTGGCCTCTTTGAGGCATATACTGTTCCTGATGCACCTGGAGTTATAAATACCTCTCCTACATAGGAACTGCAACTGGGTTAGGGAAAAAGTCTGCCCACATCCCCAAAACCAGCCCTACCTTTTTTCTTGAAAAATGCTACATTCTCTAATAGTGCAATGACTTGTGTTGATTTTTAGCAAAATAGTGAAATATGGCACAGATGCTCTCTTTCAATGTTCATTTTTAAGAAAGAGATTTTCCCATACCTCCAAAATGATATTTTGTCATGTTAACATAGTTGACAACCTTTAGTTTAATTAAAAAATGAGAAATGAGAGAACATACATTTTAAATCAGACCTTTGTGCAAAAAACAAACAAATAAAAACATTAAAAATGCAAGAGTATGAATCAAAAGAACTTTAACACGCACAGTGTTTGCACTAATCTGCTACAGTCTTACTATTACCACCTGTAACAACTTAGCGCCTTCATTTTAATGACAGTACTCTTAAATCTCTTAAACAGACAAATTAATTGAAAGATGGAAGTGCGTCTTGTTCGTAGGCCTCTGGGGTAATTAAATGAGTCACTCGGTTATGCATTACATTAATCACTCACAATATTTTATGAGATCCTCTGATACATGTATTTAAGCGTGGACAAATTAACTAAATGGGTGCAGCCTTATTTTAATATTGTTTATATTGCATGGTCGTTTTCTCACCCTTAGAAGAATGTACAAAGTCTTCTCTGCTCATTACATTATGCACTTACTTCACTGATGGCAGTACTCACCATATTATTACCATCCTTATTGTCTCTATCCATGATTTTATCCCTATGTCTTGGCTCTATACCACTGACCCGTGTCCCCCTGGCTGCCGTTGAGCACATCCCCAGAACTGCTCACCTCCTCCCCCTCTGTTTTGTCCTCAGGCTTCATCTTCTTGCGGGTCATGTGACCGCGGAAACCTGCCTGGATCTTAGCAGCTGCCCTGTTGGCCTCGGGGTCATCTAGCGGGATGTCCATAATGTCCTCCTCCTCCTGGGGCCGGCTGCACTCCTCCTGCTGCAAGTCCAAACAGCAAAAACATCAACAGATGCTACATGTCAAATGTCAATATACCTCAAATGTAATATTGTAGATTGAAAAGTTTAAAATTCATATACAGACAGTGAATTTAATAAAGTATTTTTTATTTCTTTGCAGAAAAAAATCTAAATCTATATTTATTTATTTACTTACCTTTCTTGATGACAAACAATAACTGTCAACTAAATTAATTAATTTAGAGAACCAATGTATAGCAGCCATTGCCCTAAAAGAAATTCAGAGAGGTTGGAAAACAAATCCATGCATGCCATAAAATGTAACAGTGGCATTATTTACTGGCTATTCAAGACTTTACAAATAATTAATATACAAGCCAACGCACAGAAAGCCCACAATCTGAGGCAGCAAAACAGGTCTCCACTAAAGCCCCTCCAGTGCTAGAGTGTGCCCACCCACCTGCTCAGCAGCCATCGCCTGTCTGACTGCTCACACAACCACCAGCCTTCTATAAGTTAGCATAACCACACAGAGGGCTGGAAAGATGCTTGAACTGATTTAAAATCATTACTGATACTAATTAGTCAAAGTATTGAGATATAAACTAATGCTAATCTATTCCAAATACCACCAAAAATAAGATAACATACTTACATTCTTCACAATAGTAAACAAAGGATGTACACATTTCTATTTACAAACAAGCAGCTCCCACAAAGTTTATCTGAGGCTGTACTTACATTGTGACAGTCCATGGCTTACTTGAGAGATGACTTCAGATTGCAGAAGCGCTCACCTTGAATGGCCAGTCTGCCTTTAAGACTATTCTAGACCTCAGTGTTCTTACTGTATAATGCAGATGCCAACAGTCTCTTACTAACAATCACTGTATGTTCAGTAACAGCCGCTCACGCACAAAGTGAGAGGGAGAGAGCTGGAGAGAAAGAGAGAGAGAGAGAGAGAGAGACATAGAGGAGGAGAGGAGAGAGAGGGTGGGACCTCCTACAAACATGACAGCATGTGTTCCATCTTTACAGACTCATTAGGGTAACTGGCCCACTGTGATCACATTAGTGTAACTGACCTTTACCATATCATATTATAAACATGACTCTAGTGTATAAGACAGACCATGGACTGATCTGAGGGAAATCAGTAGAGAGCACTGGGTACAACACTACAAATTTAACAGGTTTCAGTGCTAAAAAACAGATGATGTACACAGAAATACTATGCAAGACATATGGTCATGAAACAATCGCAGACTTTCAAATTCCACTATAGCGTGAAGATAAACCTGTGTTAAAGTCTTGGCATGTTTTACACGGAAGGTGTTAAAAATGTATTAGAAGCAGAGTGAGCTATCAGTGCTCTCCATCCCTCAGATCCCAGCTGGTACTGCCGCCCACACGCCTCCGCCAGCTTCACAGACAAGACACACAGGGAGAGAGAGAGAGAGAGACACACACGCAAACATCCATTTATCTGAGTTATATCTCTGACATTAACACCCTCCTAATGGTTTTATCAGCCATCCAAATGATGCACTGAAAAATGGTTAGTATCTTGGAATTTTTTAACCAAATATTAAAGAACACTTGCTCACAGCATCTAAATTAATGAATAAATGAGCTTGCAAAACATTTTTTTCAGCCATGGTTGTATTGTAATGGTAGTTTTGGGGAATAAGTGTGCAACATAACAGTATACTCAAGCTCAGTGTAGACATCTGGTAGGCCGCTCTAAAACTGTTGGCCTTTATGGTGCACTTGTGTGGAATCTTTGTTTCTACACATAAACAACACGAGTGGCGGGTGGAACCACAACATATTTTTAGTTATGCAGTCACTCTCAGACAGCGTTAAAAGCAAGTACATTACGAACAAAGATGGTGCCTAGCAACTATCAGCATCACCGACTCCTATTAATTCCATGACGACACGAAGAGAGAGCAGGATGGTGAAGAGTTTCCATGGTAACATTGTTAATACTTCTTCCTACACTCCCTCCCCACATGTTTGGTTCCAGACAAATTGGGTCTAACTTTAACACTTAAAAATGTTTTTGGCAAGCCTTATGTGGTTGCTATGAAGTATAATAGTAAACTAATGTGCATTTTCTAAAGCTCTAAAATAAGGAGGGTCAAATATGTCACCATGTGTGACAAAATTACTTTTAATATTGCTGGTTTGTTTGTCTAACTTCAAATGAACTGCACAAGTAATGTGCCAGAGTATCTCATTTGTCTTTTTGTGTGATTGTTGCTGCTCTTTTCGCTTTTCGCATTTTTTTTTTACTTTAACCTGCCAAGGGACTGAAGATAAAAACTAGCCATGTTGGCTTTAAATACATGTAAATGTTCATTAATGTAAATGTTCATTAATATGTGCTTTTTTAAAAAACAAATAAATAAAATAAGAAACAAGAAACAAGAGTGAAAATCAAACATGAGACATTTCTTAGATTTTCCAAGTAGTGGGCCTAGAGAAAAAATTATATGAAGTCATTAAACAATGCATATGTCAATCAGGCGTTCTCATACAAATTTCATTAGATATTTTTTCAACAACTTTATCGATGTACATATGCAGTAGAAATGGACTGAAAATAAAAAAGCACTCAAAACTGCAGAGTGCACTGAAAGTCATGGAAGACCTCAGATACGTTTTGTCCTTGAAGAATTCTTTTTATAACACTACCTGACAGAAATTGAAGCATGGTTGTGGCCTAACTTGACACTTTTCCCCTAACTATGTAGACATCTAGCCAGTTCTTGTTAAATTATAAATATATACTTGACTTTTGGGATAAAATGGAGCCAAGAAGCATACAGTAGAAGGGAGAGTTTGAGAAAAACTTCAATAATTCAAAGATTACCTTTTCATTTGTCTGTCCTTCTGGGTCTTGGGTGTCCGGCTGATCTTCTTGCAGACCAGTGTCCTCTTTGTCTGTCCACTGTTCAAGATGTGGATTAACATTATCCTGGTCACCTGAGGGATAGCCTTCCTTGACTTCAGAATCTGAATGATCTTCTTCCATAGTTTCCTTCTCCTTCTCCTCGTCCTCCTCATCGTTGTCCTCCTCCTCCTCAGAGTGCAGGTCTTGTGATACAGTGAAATATTTTTCCAAAGTTGCCTCCTGATGTTGCTCTTCTTCATCGTCCTCTAACAAATCATCTTTCTGTTGAATTTCATGCTGTTGGTCCAAGATTTTCACATTTGAATCAGTAAGCTGTGTTGAAACAATTGCAGAATCTCGTTCAACTGATTTATTGTCCTCTATTTCTTTGTAGTCTGTTTCACCTTCATTTGTTTCTTCTACACTTGTATTTGTGTCTTCAAAGCCAAATTTTTCAAAATTGTCCTTCAGACTTGAGTTTTCATCATTGTTTAACTTATCTGTATCGTCACTTACCAGATGATCAGCTTTAGTAATGGGCTGATGTACCATGTCTATAATGTCAATATGTTCTTCCCTAGAATTATCATGATTTGAAGTATTTTCTTCATTGTCATCATCTTGTATTTCTTCTTCCAATTGTACTTTCTGTTCATTTGTCAGCATAACAGTCTTTTCCATGATTTCTACATTTATTCTCAATTCATTATTCGTACTTTTCTGGTTCTCTGAAACATTGCTAAAACTAATTTCAACTAAAGATTTATTGCTGCTACTTTCTTCAGTATCACTAGCAGTAGTACCATTTGGGTCATTTTTTGCCTGTTCTTGTTTCTGCTCGGTAATTTCCAATTGTGAAACTGGGGACTGAGGCCTGATTTCATTTGAGTCAAATGCTACTTTTTGCTCTGCATCTTCCTCCATTACTGATGCAGCATCTGTTGCTTCCTCTAACTCTTTAGCACAAATATTTACATTTCCTGGTTTACTTTCTTGGTCTGTGTGCTCCTGATCCTTTTCACTTCCACCTTCTGACTCTTGTGTATCTATATTCACAGTCTCACTCAGTGATTGTACCTTGTGGCTTTCTGACTCAGAGTTGTTTGAAGCTCTGCTGTTATTAATTTCATTTGATAATCCATCATCTTTTGTGGAGGCTGTTGTGTCTGCACTTGGAACTAAAGGCCCTTTGGCTGACTCTGCTTGAGTTAGAGTGGGAGACAATTCCTCTTCTTCACTCTTGGTGAAGTGGCTGGTTTTCATTGTGGTCATAGACACGTCTTCTCCTGACTGCCCAGAATTATCTTCAGCCACAGAGACCTGTGAGTTTATGCTAAAAAAGTCATATTGAGCAAAAAATAAGTACTGTAGATCTCAAACCCTGGCTTACTCTTTGTCTACACATATACTGACTATATGTTTGTTAACATTTGCATACACTTAAAATGGCTGCTCACGTTCATAAATACTTTATTATGTCTATATTTAATTTCTTGATGCTTTATGTTCTCTTTCCTGTTCTGTGAAATGAGCCTACTGCCAGTGCAGTGCAAAACTCACTTAGAAACAGTTGTCCTTGAGTCATGGTCCGAGGTCTGTGGAGGGAAAATAGGCAATTATTAATTTTTAATCAATTAAACAAGTTAAAAAAAAAGACAAACCTACCTTAAATGAACCATTGTTGTAATATCGATCTTCTAATTTGGCAGCCCACTCAGAGGGGTCTGTGCCTGTTTCTAAAAACAGATATAAGATATAGTTAATTCCTTTACTGTGTCTCATTTAGACTATCTTATTAGCTTGCCTTGGGACTGCTAGCTTGCCTTACCTTCTCTCTTTTTAAGCAAAGCCTCAAAATATTTTGCAGCATATTTTGGAATGTCTTTGGGCTGGTCTCGAAGAATTTCTCTTGTTAATCCTTCCAGTATTGCACCAAAACCTCGAGGAACTCTCAGATGAGTGTTAGAGTTGAGCATGGCCATGCTTATTACAATCAGCTCGAGGAGATTGAAGTAAAAAACGAAATATAAATTGTTTCTAACGACCAAAGTGGCTGTATTTTCAGGATCGTAGACACAAATGTTACCTGTTGCAGTTTTGTTTTGGTCCCTCTTGTGTTTAGTTAGCTACCAGATTGTTGTTGTTTTTTTTCCGGACACATCGCAATGTTGTTATAGACCGTTACTAGGCGACAACTCTGCCTCTACGGCAAATGACGAGGCCCAAAACGACTTAAAAATCTAGTTTTTTTATTTGGCGCATTGAATCATTTGATACAATTGATCCATACACGGTGTCGCCATAAAGAATCAAACGAATAAAAAGAATGAGATAAAAAAAGTATGAATAAAAAGTATATTTATTCATTTCCAGAAATAATCACAGTTAGTTTTACAGTTTACCTCTTACAGTACACAGCATTAATACAATACAATATTTGAAGCCTATACATTAAATGTAAGCCTTTTTCACGCATACGTAATAACAGCGTAGTCTGACGTGGTGCTCATTTTCCTGCACACGTCTCTAGGCTGCGGCACGTGCAGCATGTCCGCAGAGCGCGCGGCCTGCAGGTGAGCTCGAGGATGACCTCCCCACCACTGCAATGGAGACACAGGTCCATGTTACATGTAACTGCAATTATTGAAATAGGGGTATGGTACTTACTTATCTTACCTCACTACGATCAGCAGAATTTAAGTAAAGAGCTTGTGAGATGTCCGGTGTACTTGCACCTCGTACGCTTATTACTATGTCAGCATATGGCACTTCAGGGTCGCCTTCAGTTTCTGGAAAAACGATTAGTATTGTCTTTGCACTTCTGTATCTAAAGCACGCATTAGCCTGCCTTACATAATACATGGCTAGAGAACAGATAGACCTACCTGGAGTTGGAATTCTCAGTATGACTCTTTCACTTTGTTTTGAAGCGGAGTCTGGAAATAATTGAATTAAGAGAATAACGAGTGGTGATGATGATTCTGAATGATGGCTCTTGGTCAAACTAAACCCTTACCCTTATTTAATGGCACAGTTCTACTGGACACCTTAGGTGAACTGTTGAAACAGTTGTTATCATTAATAGTATTTCATTTCTTATAGGCCTATATATATATATAGGCTGTTTGCATTATAGGCCTATTGATTATTTGGATTATATATACTCACTTGGATTTGGACATGTTGACTCGAGGCTGGTGCTCTATATTTTTGAAAGAAAAATATTGTTTGCAGCAAATAATGAATACAGACAAATAATGTGACATAGAATATAAATGAGTCACCTTTACCATTAGAGCCATGTTTTCTTCGGGTGAGACACAGGTAGGCTGCCAAAGCTGCAAGGATTAATGCTACTGTGATGGTGACTGCTGCTAAAACCTTCATTCCGTCATTCATCCCAGACTTTTCTATCGTACCAAAACAACAAAAGTTATTATAGGGTTAAATTTAACATTTTATTTTGTTGCTTTTTTTTGTTAAATTAATTTCACATTTGGGCTTACCAGTTGGTCTTGAGGTGTTGGACTCAGATTGGAGAGAGACTATTTGAGCACAATACACAAATCAGAAAAAAAAAGGAAAAAAATGCATGTGTTTTCCACTTACCATTTGTAATTTCACTTTTGGGTGTTACAGCATTGCTTGTCTGATCTGTAAACATGTGTATAAATGATGTCTCAGCTTATGGTATACTTGTATGTGTTGTAAATAAAATCAATAAACACCTTTGAGTTTTAGGAGCACAACCCGCTCTGTCTTTTCCTGCCATGGAACGGCATCACTAATTTCAGTTTTACAAAAGTATTCTTTCAAATCTTTGCTGGAGATGTTTCGCAGTGAAAGAGACACAGTGCAAACTGTTTCTTTGTCTGGTTCCCCTGGCATGCATCCTTCTTTTTCAGTAATCCAACAACCACGAACAAACGCAGATGAACAGTTGTAAGTGCAATTCAATATTATTGAATGTCCTAACTCAACCAAAACTGTGTCCATCAATGTTTGGTTTTCACTGCTTACAAAGTCTGCAAAAAGGAAGGGTTTAAAAAAAAAAGTATTTCAAATTTAAAACATTGTATTTATATTGTAATTATTACTTTTGCTATTATTAAATGTTTAAACAATTAAATAACGCACTTACCGTGAGATGCACACAGGCACACAAATAGTGTAAGTACAAAGGAAGTCATCTTTCTTTTCCTTTCAGTTAACTTTTGAACAATAAGGCACACAGCAGTACAGGTGCCAGACTGAGCTTACACAGGATGTGGTACTGACGTAATTTTCATTTCCTATTTAATGTCAAAACAATACAAATATATCTAAAACTCCAAACACAGCTTGGATTGCACCTTATGTAATCTTCAGTAACTATTTACATTAACTATAATTTTACAATGGTCATAAAATATACATTTGCTTGTTTCGTACAGAACATTCACAGCACTGAGTGAAAACACATTTTAATGCATAATGTAGCTTAGCGGTAGCACATATTCATGCATTATAAACATGCTAGATAGAATTACTGAAGATCACTGCCCACCATTATCAGTTGCAAAGTGCACTTGGGAATCTTGTTACATGCTCTTGTTTCACTTGCACACACAGGGCCCATTCACCTTCAGACAATCAATCATTTTGGACTAGAATAATGTTGTCTAAAAACTTGTATACATTTTTGTGTTTTGTACTCCTTACATGTTGTGGCAGCACTTCAGGTAAGAAGCCTTCCATTCTTTCCAAACATATTACTTAAACTAATTGAAACCTTTAACTAACCATGATTTCCTTTGCTTAGAATCGATAGAAGCAAGTGGAGACCTTGCTGTGGATGAAGTTCTGTATCGATGCCCAGAAGGAACATATTTCTCTCACCAGATTTGTTTAGAATGCCCATCTGGTCATTTGTAAGTCCGCCTTGTTTAGAAATTAGGTATTAACAGTAAGTCAATAATTTGCTGTTTTTAGTTGTCTGGGTGATGTCCATGCTCCACAAAGGTGTCCATTGGGCACATTCAACCTTTACACTGGGAAAAGTGAGAGGAAAGCCTGTGAAGTAAAGACATTTTCTGACAGAATAAACACAGGATACATATTCACTTCTTAATCTTTATCTTAAAAGTGTTATTTGCCGCAGCCTTGTTTTCCAGGTCTGATTAGCTCAGAAGACCGAGTGGATTGTAGGCTGTGCCCCTCTGGGTTCTCTTGTGATGCTGGCAGTGGGACATTGTCCCTGTGTCCCCCCGGTCAACACTCTCCGGAGGGTGTATTAGACTGTCTATCCTGTCCTGTCGATTCTGTCTGTATCTCAGGATTTCCTTTCAAGGTAATGTCTGAACTTCTCCTGTTTTCCCTGTACATTAGAAAACATTGTAACATTATTATATAAAAATAGTAAGTCAAGTATCCTTTGATATATATATATTTTCAGTCATTAAAATAGGTTAATGTTTGTTGTCTCGTTCTACAGTGTAACCCAGGATCAGTGCCTAACTTAAATCACACAGAATGTAATGAGTGTCCACCAGGCTTCTACTCCTCACTGTGCACTGTCAAGTGTACTCAGTGTCCAGCAGGTACAGTATAATTCTTATGTGAAATGATAAATAAGTTTCATAATTCTGTGTCTGTCATGCAGAATTACATTTGTGATTTGTAGGAAATTATTGTCCTATGAGAGGAATGTCTCAGCCTCTTGCCTGTGCTCCAGGCTGGTCTTCGACCACAGGTCAAATAAAATGCCATATGTGTAATGACTCCTCCCCAATGTGTAGGGGAGCAATAGCTTCCCGTTGGAGCCACCCTGCCCTCAGATCCAGCCTACCCACCACCTGTAGACCAGGCACATTCAAGGATGCACAAGAGGAGTCAGACTGTGTTTTGTGTCCAAAGGGTATTTATACTGTTCTGCCGACCTCTCTTCATATGGAGAGTACTAGAAGGGACATTCACAGTCTGCACACAGCCTGATGTGTAGCTCTGCTTTCAGGTTTCTATTGCGTGGAAGGTGTGGCTCTGCCCTGTCCTGCAGGCACATATGGTGCTAAAGAAGGGCTTCAAAGACTCAAGGACTGTACAGTGTGTCCAGCAGGTTCAGTACATCAAGCTTTGAGACAATATATTATAATATAAGTAAGGAATAAAAAACTACCATGACATGTAGTGGACTGCAGTTCTAATGAAAAATTGCATAGGTCCAAGTGGTTTAGTCTAACTGTTCACTGTCCCTGTACGACTGAGGCATTAGTTATTTCAGTTTTGCATGATACCAGTGCTCACATAGTAAAGTAACTGCTGCAGCAAATTTTTTACCCCTCAGACAATGTGTGTCAACAGTGTGTAAATACACACTTTTTTCAGTTTGTGTGAGTGTGGTACAATGTGAATTTGTGCGCTCTATGCAGTTTTAACTGCACTCTGCTGTGCCCACTGATGTCCAATGACTCAACATCATGTGTTAAAACAATAAAATAATAATAATAAT